>JAXGGA010012109.1:0-39899 GCA_038373865.1 Uloborus plumipes | reverse complement strand
TTTTCTATGAGGAAGCATATTTTCAGAATGGCTCTTTAATAGAACGTTTCTTCCCAAATTATTCAAATTGTACACGATACTGCCCCACTGTTGCCTTTTTGCATCCTTTGGGTTAAAAAAAATGTTTCCTATTTAGTAGAGAAAATTATGTTAGATGGTAGTCAGTTTGGTAGGTGTGTTGTTTTCCCCACATTATTACACTTCTTGTCATAAAGTTGGATTTACGGACTTTCACTAAGGCATAATATGTTTACGTAACACGTTAAATGCATGAAAACTGTTCGCATTTTCCTCCAACACTACATGATTAAAAATATTTTCTTAAAGAATCAAATTTACAGGCTCACACTTAGAGTGAATATATACCCTGAAATCTTAATTCATGTAAATGACTCGTATTTTATCTCTACCTTTGAATTAATTTTCTGTTATGAAAACGAATTTACCGATTAAGATTTTAACGGAATACACTCAGTTAAATTTCAATTTATAGTAAAGGCTCGCATTTTTGACTTGATTGAGCACTTGATTGGAAGTCTTGCTAAGAAATTAAGTTTACAGGTTTTTAGTTTAATATTAAATTAAATAAGAACTTAATTAATTTATTGTTTGTTTTGCTCGCAGAAAAGAATTCAACAGAAAATAATTAAGCCTAAAAGATAGTTATTTTTTAAAAAAAATCTAAGAAAGACAAAGTAAACCCATACCATTGAAAAAATATAAGTGCATACTAGCTGTGTTTCGTAATATCTTTTAAAAAACAAAATTTAGCAATAACAAATGTATTTATTCTTAATTAAAGTTGCGGAAAGTTTTAAAAACAAAATAGTACTAAATGCCGTAAGTATAAAACAAAATGATGTGAAATCTCATTTTCCTAATTTAAAGTTAATTTGAACTCTTATTATGCTACTCATAAATGATTTTCCTTCTACTATCATTCTTCTCAATTATACTAAGTTTTATAATGTTGTTTTAAGTGAAGCATATATCCTGGTGGAGTGGGTCGAACTGCTAGGCTGTCAGGGTAATTCGCCCTGGTGACTATTTCGTTTTTTTGAAAATAAATAATTTATTTCGTATTTTTTAGTGTAGCTCTATTTAATACAGCATCTAGACCTACATTAAGAAAATAATTGAGCATCATTTTCAATTTTGCATCAACGCAACAGTTTTTATAAGAGCTTTCTCTTGGGTGGGGCGTAGTACCCCGACTTACCCTAACTTCAACATTATAAGGTTGCGTTATTCAATAACGCTTAGTAAAAGTGTAGCTTTTGTCGGCCAGTCCTGCGACAGCCAATTTTTTATGGAATAGATCACTATTATGACCTTTACTTTTTTTCGCACATTTCACTCTTCCGACTGGAATTTCACTCCTCTAAGAATTGTAGAGGAGTATTTTCACGTCATAAAAAGACTAGCAATATCTCTACACATTTTACTGTTTTTCTTATTAATGAAACACATTCACAGAACATATTTTTACACGATTAAAAATATATGTGTTAACTCTTTAGTTGAATCCTTTATGCATCGTTAACTATCTGTAACTATTATAGTTGCACCTTAGTGCTTTTAATGTGAAGTAGTTTCAAATGTTTTGTAAAATATTGCGAATTTCAGAAAATAGTCTTTAAAAATATTTTACTTTGATCTTTTTCTTTACTTACCACGAATGTCTTTGCTGCACGAGTTGTGGCTTTGAATGGCATAAGCAAAATAAAAATCAAATACAATAGATGGTGATCAGAGAAGGAGACTAAAGGTAAGAAAAATAACTCCCAGAAATCAATTGTGTAAACACATTTCGCACTTTATAAGATGTAAACATCGGCTCATGTGGATAAAATTTACGACATTCGTCTTTGTGTAAAGATGAAGATTCCTAGAAAAGAAACTAGAGAAGGAAACCAATTGTAAGTTAATGATAAAAGGTTGAAATCGCCCATTCAAAAAAATTAAAACTTGTAGAAATCGGAAAAGGAACAAATTGCTGTTTAGAAGCTTGGTACTGGATTCCAAGGTTTTAAATTATTGAGACATTGTCACTTTTTATTAAAGCAATCACAAAATTGCGGTTTAAATGAGCCGTGAAAAAAAATCTGGCTTTTAACAGAATAGTGACAAAATCACTTTAAAATAGCTTTGATAGTATCTGTGTTTGGATAAACAACGAAAAAAGCAGTTTAAAGGATTTTATTGAAACTCTGTTTACAGCTGCATTAAACCGCTATTCACGGTAGGGTTTAAATTGACTGATACAAGAAATCAGTGTGAAAAATGTTCTAGAACCCTTTAATTTTATTATGGTGCAATAGAGCTGTTTATATTCGGGACTCCCTAACGCTGGGTCTCTCAACTCAAAGCATTTATATTTAAAAAAGATGCACGAGTATTTTCGGAATGTTTTTAGAATTGGATAAATTATTTCGTTTTTATTTATGCTTATACGTTTTTCCTTGTACATGGCTTTTATCACTTTGGCACTTTTATTTGAAAGCGAGACACTTTCATTTGGCTATACAGATGCTCTCATGGGCTGCTGGGGGTACTTAAACTGTAAATGTTCGGTTTAAGTTCCCCTAGGCAAGTTCTGTTGCGATACTGCAATTATTTCTTGTTGCGCTAATGTTTTGTCCATGTGTAAAATGAACTAGCATCTATATAAATTTTTTTGCTCGAGTAAGAAATGTAAAAGATTTAAAAGTGATGTATATTTCAGAAATATAAAGGAGGTTTACCGATTAAGAAAACCTTTTGCTATAAACTTACGATTGTTTTAAACATAAATGTGGAAAGCTATGTAAAAACTTCATGCCTGTCTAATTATTTATGTTAGAAGCCTGTTGCATTTTTATTTATCTTTCACTATATAAAAATGTGTTCTAATACATGGCTTCATTATCCAATAGCGTATGATGAAATTACCCGCTGGAACTTCCTTAATAATTTCCTTAATACACATGAGCTATACAAAATATTAATTAAATATTTGACTTAAAATTTGAACTTTAATAAATGAAAGTAAACTAGTACTGTATATATAGCATAACTACTTTGATTAGAAATGAAACCCACAAAAACAAAAGATTTTTTTTCTGATCTCTTCATCGCATCGACTTAAACTCTTGTGACAAGGAAATTACTTTTAAGTTCAACCTTTATTACTATTCAATATACTTAATTAAGACTGCCTAACAAGAAAAAAAATCTGGCGCTGGAGCGAAACATCTTACTTTTTTGATACTTATTAGCTATCGATTAATATTATGCAAATATGTTATCAACACCAATTCCGAGAATTCGACACTCAAATCAGTAATGACTTTTCTTAAAATCGGCAGATCAAAGCAGAAGCAGTTCTTAGAAATTTTAATTGATTCATGTTCTCAAAGTTGAAAAACATGTTCTCAAAGTTGAAAAACAAATAGTAAGTTCTTCAACTTCTCTTATACTGCGGAGCCTCCTGAGACCGCAGAGTGCTTTCATCTAACAAAATGCAATTACTGCGTTGCTTGAAAGCATTTTATAAATCATACCTAATTATAAGTTTTACTAGTTTATAACAAACCAGAAAGAAGGAGTTGGTAACGATTTGTCTCTCTAGGCGATATGTCTGTTAGATTTTAAAGCAACAATAGTGAAACGTCTTATTAATTTTAATATTTTGTGGTTAAAAACGCGGCTGTGTCGAATGCGTGCAAAATTGAAGGCTTATATATCACGTCTCTTCAAATATTTATTTCATAAATTATCATACGCATGGATTAAAATTGGTATTTCTAAGAATTCGAGAGTCTTTCATTAAGTTGGTATGCACAGGAGCTTCGATTAGGCCAATCATGCAGATATTTTTCATCATGTAGATGGGTTGGAAGGATAGTGGTGTAAATTAAAAGTTTTGAGCTAAGGACGGATTTGGGTTCTTTAGCTCCATTCTTGCACCATTTGCAGAAAAAATACTGATGTGAATTCACCTCCCAGAAGTGCATCAAATATGTCTACTTACCTGAACTGCTGTTCAGTTAAAAATGTGGTTTAAGTCAGTTTCCATGCCACTAATTGAACCAGCAGCCAGAGTTTTGTGTTAGTTTTTAGTTTGTAACAGCTACTGCATGTGTTTGACTTTTCAGTAAACCAATCGTAAATGTAGAATGATAGTGGTGAAAGTCATTAAAAATCGCTTTAATACTTTAAAGCAATAATAATAATAATAATAATAATAATAATGATAATAAGTTAGAAGTAGCTTTAAGAAATGTTGATTCAATATAAGAAAGATACCCGTTCTTAAATACAAATCCCTTTTTTTTAAGTTAAAATTCACGCAGACTTTATTTTTACAGTAGTTTTTACAAAACCTTCATTTACTCAAAATTATTCCAGACTAAAATCAAATAAAACAACTTTAAAAGTGCAAATGTGTACACTGTAGACACGTGTTTCGGCATTACAAGGAACGCTTTTTTGAATCAATTCACAAAATGTAAGATTAAAGATGTAAAGACGACCCTCTTTACGTCCATAACGCTCACAATTTGTTTGTTGAAAAAGGTGTTTTTTATAACACTGGAACACGTGTCTGCAGTGTTCTAGCGCAGTTGAGCTCTTAACGTAGTTTTGGATCAATCAATATAATTGTTAAAATTTAATTTTAATTGATTTTTTATAATTTGCTATGTTTTAAAGCCCAAAGATATTTATATTTCTTATGTTAGAATTACTTACACCACCCTCATTCTAATCATCTTTCTTTTCTTATTAATGCTCTTACTTTTAAAAGCGAGATGGACCACATTTTGACTTTCAATACAAATATTGAAATGACTAGATACGATATTGACAAAATGCTAATGTACACGGAAAAAAGAAAGTTGTGAAACGTGTAAGATTTCCCAATCCTACATCATCTTTCTTTTTTGTTCTTTGCAATCGGTTGCCAAAATCAAAAGTTTAATCAACACAACGAACGTCTTGCCAAAAGAATTTAAAATATAAATGATGAATTTAGATTAAATAAGAAATTTTGCCAGGACTAATATTTGAATTAGTTGAAAATTACGTATCTCTAGTAAACATTTTTGGCAGAAATTCTGGAAATTTTCAAACCTAGCGTAGTCGTAGTCGATTCTTCAGGAAAATATATTTTCTGATGTTATAAAACATTAAAAAGTGGTACTTTTCTTCCTTTAAGAGGCACATAGAAATTAAAGATATGTACTTAAAAAAAAAAAGAAAAATAAATCTGCGATCTAAGAATGCACATTAAAAGTCACTTAAGACCAGTAGGAGATTTGAATAAAATACATGAATCATTTACTTAATTAAGAGAAATAATTTTTTCGACCCTTTCTTTGAAATTCTCTGTATGCTGTTTACTAAATTTAGGGACAAAGCATTAGTTTAGGAAAAAATTGAAGTTAATAGTTGCTTAATTTTTTTTTCTCTTTTAAACCGACGTGAAATCAGAACGTAGAAAAGGCTTTTCAAAACGATCTTAGCAATTAAATTAAGTGGTGGGCTGAAAATAAATGCAAATTTAAGTAGTATAATGACACCGTTTGAAACACAGTGTGACGAAGCACCAAATTAATTTAGTCTTAATTTTACCTCGAAAATGGTAGACTTTCAAGAGAAAGATGCTTTTATCGGATTATGAAAAGCGATGGTTTGAAACAAAATAAACCTTTTTTTGTCTTTGAAAAGTTGCTTATAAAATCTTATATGTTTCTCAAGACAGACCACATGATTTTGTTTTTGTTTGAATTTGGGTATCGATATAATACAAAGTTTTGCTGAATATATTTTTAATGCATCATGTTATAGTAACCGTGAATAAACAAATGTTTGCGTCATTTAAAACAATGTGCAGTTGTTTGGAAAGGAAAGAATATGTTATATGTCAATATGAATATTAATTATAGTCATGCTAATATTTACTAGAAAAAAGTATCCTAATGATATAATATAAACAAGTATAATGTTAAGAGCCCATACTTTTAAGTTGACAGAAGATTGGGTGAAATTGACTCATAATGCTATTCTTAGAATTGTAAACCGAGGAGTAGTAACCCAGAATTTAAGAAATCCCAGACTTACATCTTTTTAAAGTTAAACCTCTTTTCTTCGGTTTAATTTTAATTTTAAAGTTATATTTCAAACAAAACCAAAAAATTCTTCACGGCATATTGGTTAAACTTTAATGTTTAGTAAATATGAGAGAAATACCGAGAACATCCAAATCATATGACATGAGGTAGTATCTCAATACTGCTTTATTCCTTCCTTAATGTTAATGAGTGCCACATCTTGAAATAATGGTTTTTAATATTAAAACTGCCAAAAACTTACTACTGCCTGATTTCCTTAGGTAAAACCGTCCGTGTATTTACACATGCGTCAGGTCTTCTCTGATCTTACCAAAATAGGGGTGATAGGTGAGATAACAATAAGGGGAAGAATAATAAGAAGCATTTTAAACCGCATCAAACAAGGTACAGTGATGCTAATTTCAAATACATAGTTAAGTTAAATATGCCAAAAGGATAGAAAAAAAAGCAAGTTTTAAATTGAAAACTTCGGAAAGTTTCCACTCACAACCCATCACCCCCTTTTTTAATGAAATAGTTCGCGAGTGCTAGGCGCGGTTTTTACCGACGGACAGTATACATGGCCTTTGGTGCTTTAAAGTGACAAATATTGCCTTGAAAAACATCCTTTTATTTCCTAAAAGCATACATTTCGAAAAATGTAACTGAATATTTTGTTATCTCTAGTTATAAAACAAACATTTTACTTCATTATTTGAGAAAAGGGGAGGGACACTAATGATTTAGAGTAACAAAAGAGGATGAAAGAAATAAATTCCTTCTGTTTAGTACTCACAAGTTCTTAGAAAGATTAAAAGCTGTGTATGAAGGAAGGTAAATACTATTGAAAACGATGGTCAGTTGTCACGCAATCCATTTGTCATGTAAGCTTTTAATACATTACGCATTTCTTGTAATACATTTTAATGGCTTCCGGCGAGAAGAAATGGAATGTTTGCGAACGCTGTGTCTGGAAATGGAGCTTTTGAAAATTGAATTTTCATTTTTCAAAATATTTCTATTTTGCGGTTAGCAGAAATATGCTTTGGGTCACGGTAAGGGGTGAAATAGTGACCTAATTTAGGATCACTCGGTTGTGATGTAGTTCGATTTTGGTAGGTAATGTATATTTGCTCATCATACACTGCAAAAAAAAAAAAAAAAAAATAGTTGTTTTGACAGTATAATACGGGCAGCCGAGGTTCCAATTTAAAACTAAAATGCACAGTAAAACTAGCAATTTTACAATTTCTTACTGTAAAGTTAGGAATTTTACAGTTTATTGCCGTAAAATTTAACTGTATTATACTGTAAAAACAAGAGTATAGTACTGGCAGGAGAGGTTACAGTTTAAAATTGTAAAATTTAAGGAAATAAACTGTAAAATTAGTAATTTACAGTTTAAACTTGCAAAATTAGCAATTTTTAGTTTGTTATTATAAAATTAGCTGTATTATACTGTAAAAACATCAGTCATTTTTTACGGTATAGGCCTTGTGCCTATAATATGTCACTCTTTTGATTTATGAAAAACAGGCTGATAGAGCATTAATGGAAATTGCAGCTGATTAGCTTAAACCTTTTTATTCAAATGAACAAAATAATAGGTTTCAGTTGCTTGGGTAAAGCACATGTTTCTATCAAATAATGCTGAGAACAGTTATTTTTGCCTATTCTATCCTAATTATTTCCGAAATAAGTTGTACTTTCAAATAGTATTTTGTCAAAGCAATGTTATATTTTTGATTAGAATTCATTTTTGTATTTCAGTAAGCACTTAATAGTTTGTAAGAAATTTTACGCAACATAAAATCAGTTCGCTTTACTAAACTATATAAGCTTCAAATCATAAATTTACGTATGACACTGTCAGAGAAAAAGGTTTTATTTTACCAAAGAGCAAAATCTTAGTTGAAAGTTTTAAAAATTGTTTTTAAAAGCTCAAATTTAGAGAATTTAATGAGATTTTTTTTAAAGAGTAAGACACGTCAAAAAGTAGAATCTACCTGTTTTAATTTAGTTTGCCTCTGTTTTTTTATAATTTAATGTTTTTGCTTAAGCCGTTTTTTAGGAAGTAAATACATGTAAACTTAAAAAAAAAAAAAAAACTGGCCCAAAAGTTGTACTTCTATATGGGTGAGAAGAACTAAACTCCTACTTGACATTATTTTCGCTATTATTCAATAATTTTTGCTATTTTATGTGTCAGCTCGAATGTTCAATTATTGTAATGAGACATAAAAAGAGAAAGAAATATTCTTTTCAGGTATCCGAGTTGAGAAAATTATGGGTTTCGTGTCATTTAATTGTGGCTCAGCTCAATGTGCTATCTCCAAAATGAGGTAAAAAATCACTAATTTGCATTTATTTTGCAAGAAAGATATGTTTAAGGGCGTATTTTTGGTGAAACGTAAGTGAAAAATTCTACTGATGGATATATCTTCGACATAGAAATTAATAACGAAATGCGAAAAGAATCAAGTAACTTGGAACAATTTTGACGAATATTAAATAAATGTTATAATTTTCTGCCAGTGTAAATGCGAATAATTATACAATGTTGTTTCTGAATGGTGTTTTTTTTGGGAATGCCATAACTTCTTCAATACTATATCAAATTGACCACAACAGCAACAAAAAAGGGCATCATTTTAAAGACCCTGTCAATCTTCAATGAACTGATATTTTAACTTCAGAATACATAGAACCTCAGTTTTTTCTGCTTCATGTCACTTCAGTCTCTTTTAATGGTATCAGAAATGAATTTTAGAATTGCTGTAATATGAACTTGGAGAAATATTCTTTATCATTGCCTAGTACAGTTTACAGTTGAACATTTTAAATAAGTTAGGCATAAAATCTTATTTTGACCATGAGCACTCTGGTGTACTTTGAGCCAATCCCAAGTAAGGTAAAACATGTACAAGCTATGTACTCAAGCATTCCGAAATACATCATGAGTATTCACTAAACTTCAATTTGAATTTTTAAAGCTGTCTTAAGGCAAGCCAGAATTATTGAAAAAAAAGATCTTTAGGCGCATTGGGCATTTTTGAGAATGGGGGAAGGCAATTGAATTCGCGACATTGTTACCGTTAATGTTACTGACACCTTGAAGGTAAAAGCTCTTTAGGTGCATTAGACATTTTTCGAGATGGCGGAAAAAACAATTGAACTCGTTATACTGCATACCGTTACCATAACCGGTACCTCTGTAGATAAGTATGTACGGCTATTGTATTCGTTCGTACATAGATACTCATGTATATTGGCATTTTTTGAGATGGGAAAAAACTACTGATAATTAAAAAAATACATACTTTTTCAGGTTTTTACTTCTGTTGGCACTACCAGAGTGTCACTTTCTTTTTTCATCAGTCAAAAAAGATCTGGCTTATGAAAGTTATTGAATTTCGCAAATGACCTAAGTGGGTCAGAGGATCCCTCGCTAGAAGAATCGGGTCTGAATCCTAATGCTTAATGTCATGGACGACGTGGCCCACCAACACCCAAAAACATTCACAAATTTATGTACAGTACTTGTACAAATTATAGGGTAGACCGGGACCAGTTATCCCGCTTTCTCTTCTATTAATAAAAAAATCAGAAGTAAACATTAAGAACATTTTTAACAGCTGAAACTATTTAAGTTCCTTCAAAATGAAATTTTCATTGTAAAATTTTAAAATATTATTTACAAGTATAATTTAAGAAGCAAAGATTGCCTTTGTGGCCAACTAGCCCCGGTCTACTGTTCGGTGTGTAAAAATGTTAAATAAAAATATTTGTTCAGTGATGCAAACCAGGTTAGAAGGACCAATATCCATAGCGCCCATTTACTTGTAAGGCATTTTAATTAATTGTTATCGAGACCAAAAGAAAAAAAGTGAAGAAAAAAAGGAGAACGTAATGGAACTTTAAATAATTCATTCTAAAGTTATGGTATTTGTGCGCATAGCATGTTATTTAATGATGAATTTTAAGTAACTGAAGTTGTTCTAAAACGAAAGGAAATAAAATTACCATTGCATTTCAGTAAAAGTTTTCTTTCTAATTGTAAAAAAATTACTTCAGAACTTCATAGCGTTATAAAAAATCAAAGCAATTCTACCTTATTTTGAAGTTTTCTTATTCCGGGAAGACCTTGCTAAATCGTAGCTGCAATAAACTTCTTAAATCTGTGACAGAAATAAGCGCACACACATTATTTACTGAAATTGAAACACATATTTATCCTTACTACGGGCGCGTTCAGAGTGCTCGGAAAGCTCGAACGTCCCGAATGCTGTCCAGAGTAGAGGCCCGAGCCACTCGGGCTAAAGCACAAGCAGCCCAGGAAATTTAGCTGGGCAGATAGGTCACGTGTTTGGGCGTTTAGCAAAGGATGATGCTCATTGGCTGAAATTTATTGCTCTTTCGTCTGCTAGTATTGACGAAGAGTGACTAAAACAAAATCTTGAAAATACACACACAATGTCAAAAATACGCACGCTATTTGCTGTGATGAATCTGAAAGGATATATTTTTTTGAGAATCGGTCACTGCAGGAATAATCCTGTCAGATGAGCGAGATCGATGAAATTCTTTACTTACTGTTATGCCTATTTCATCGTTAATTCCTTCATTTAAAATAACATATTTCTCATTAAATTCGATAAGTCATTTCGATCCCACGCTCAACCATGACGGTAAAGGAACAATAATTGTCGCCAAAGTTAAGAATGGTATCATTTTGTGCCAAAATATAGGAGCAAATTGTTCCTGCATTGACCGGCGCGTTACTCTCCTACTATTCTGTCCGCAATGTTGTTTTTTCCCGAATGGCACAAGTGATGTCCAGAGCACAATTGCTTGGGCTCAGCCCGGGAAGCTACTTATGACGTCACGGCTGAAACGCCAGGGGTAGCTCGGGCAAATACTCTGAACGCAGCCAATATTCTACATTTGAAACTTATTTTCACAACAAAACTAAGCTCGTATATACAGTTACGGTTACTTTCACAGCTCGTCAAACGTTCTAAATCAAAATTGCCTCCCAACGCCCTCCTGCAGGCAACTGAAGACAAAAAGTTTCTTTTTAACGCTAACAAATGGAACACAATTGCGTTTCTATGTCATAAATTGCTATAGATAAATTTAAGCACTGATTGGCTTTACCTACTAGTAAAATTAAATATAGTGATAACTTTTTTTTTCTTTCCTAGAAGAGTTTGTTGCTATTCACTGGTGAGGATGCTTTACACTGAAGTGACAAAAGTCATGGGATAGCAATATGCAAATTTTCAGATGACAGTAGCATCGCATAGAACAGGTATAAATGCGCAGTGCTTTTACAGAGCTTTCATTTCTGTTCAAGTTATTCATGTGAAGAGGTTTTAACGTGATGATGATCGCACGACGTGAAATTAACAGACTTTGAACGCGGAACGTTAGTTGGAGCTAGACGCATGGGTCATGCCATTTCGGAAATCGTTAGAGAATTCAACATTCCCAGATCCACTGTGTCAAGAGTGTGCCGAGAGTATGAAATTTCAGGCATAACATCCCACCATGGACAGCGCAGTGGTCGACCGCCTGCACTTAAAGATCGAGACCGGCGACGTCTGCAAAGAGTCGTAAATTCTAACAGACAAGCAACACTGCGTCAAATCACCGTAGAAATCAATGTGGGACGTACAATGGACGTGTCTGCTAGAACTGTGCGGAGAAATTTGGATTTCTTGGGCTATTCCAGCAGAAGACCGACTCGAGTGCCTTTACTGACAGAACGACATCGCTTGCAGCGACTCTCGTGGGCACGTGAGCATATCGGTTGGTCCCTAGATGAATGGAAAACCGTGGCCTGGTCCGATGAGTCACGATTTCAGCTGGTAAGAGCCGATGGTAGGGTTCGAGTGTGGCGCAGACCCCACGAAGCCATGGACCCAAACTGTCAGCAAGGCACTGTTCAAGCTGGTGGTGGCTCCGTAATGGTGTGGGCTGTTTTTTCATGGCATGGACTTGGTCCTCTAGTGCGACTGGACGAACATTGACTGGGAATGCTTATGTGCAGCTACTTGGAGATCACTTGCAGCCATTCATGGACTTCATGTACCCAAACAACGATGGGATTTTTATGGATGACAATGCGCCATGTCACCGGGCCACAACTGTTCGCAATTGGTTTGAAGAAAATTCTGGACAATTCCAACGAATGATTTGGCCACCTAGATCGCCCGACATGAATCCCATTGAGCATTTATGGGACACCATCGAGAGGTCTGTTCGTGCCCAAAGTCCTGCCCCATCAACGCTTTCACAATTATGGACGTCTATCGAGACAGCATGGCTCAATATTCCTGCAGAAGACTTCCAACGACTTGTTGAGTCCATGCCACGTCGAGTTGTTGCACTTCGCCGGGCAAAAGGAGGGCCGACACGATATTAAGAGGTATCCCATGACTTTTGTCACTTCAGTGTATGTATTGTAGTGTATAGTGACGCTGTTCTATGTTGTTAATTATCTTGGAGGCTAATATTTCGACTACATCAACCTATTTTTTAAAAAATCTATCTTTTTCAAGATAGTAATGAAATCCATTGATTTAATAAACAAAAATCAATTTTCTTCTTTATTAAATAAATCTTACATTTTCCCTTTCAAGTTAATTGAATCGCTTAGATTCCAATGCGGTAAGTCCATTTTTTAATGATTCTGATTTTCGTAATTTTTAATGGAAGAAAAATTATTTTCCTTTGTAGTCAAGCTTAGCAGAAAAATATGTAATGTTATCATTATATATTTTTCTGATTCAATAATAGAACATCTGAAGTTTTCTAAGTTAATCTACCAAGGAACTAATTTTCTCAATTTCATTTCCTGGATTTAACTTCATTGCTATCTGAGAGTTCAGTTAGCAACGTTGTAATGTCATTGGTAATTTGTTCATTAAAGAAGAGTGAGAAAGTATTGTCAGAGCTGTCTGTCAGATAATTTGATTAATTTTACTGTGACGAAGCTTCTTCATCTTTTAGTTCTTTAGGCCACTTGTATAGCATCTTTAAAGGTATGTTAATGTAAACGGAAGCATTGTTTTAATAATAACTGTTCACAGTCAATATTTAATTTTAAATCTTGGTGTTATGAAATATATTTACTTTGAATTGTTCTAAAATATGTTTAACCTCATAGTGGGGCATTTGGACAGAGTTATAATGCTACCCCAGTGGAACTCTGTCAGTTTGGTTAACTGTATAACACAAAACAGTATTTTTTAATCAAAAGCCAAAACATGCACAAAGTTCATTATTGGAGTAAAGAAAATAACATATGCTCAACTAAGAAAATTTCAGCTTTAAACTAATGCTTTGACTCTGATTAGTGCCTAATGATTTATAGCTCAAATCCCGATAAGTTCAACTTTTCTGATTTTTCCAGTAACGATAGTAAAAACAGCAAGGGCTTCAGCTTTCCTAGAAAATAAAACATGGCAATGGCTATTTTCCACTGCGTTGCCATACAAGTTAACTGAATTGTGGAATTGCTCTTCAAATTCTTCAGTATTTGAATTGTAGAGAAAATTGTAGCTATCCCACTGTGCTCACGTTTTTCCCGTGATAAAAAAATCTTTAGTTTTAATGTTAACAAGAAGTATACACTGCAAAAAATAAACTGCTGTTTTTACAGTATAATACTGGCAGCACAGGTTTCATTTCAAAACTGTAAAATTCACAGTAATAAACTGTAAAATTAGTGATTTTACAATTAATTACTGTAACGCAGAAATTTTAGTTTATTACCACAATTTTACGTTTTATTACCACAAAATTAGCTGTATTATACTGTAAAAACAACTGTATAATACTGGAAGCGGAGGTTCCTGCTTAAAACAGCAAAACGCGCAGTAATAAACTGTAAAATTAGCACTTTTACAGTTTATTACTGTAAAAGTAGCAGTTTTTACAGTTTGTTACTATAAAATTAGCTGTATTATAAGGCAAAAACATCTACTTTAACAGGGTACATTTTGTGACGTCTTAATTCATTTTATCAATAAAATATCAAAATGCTGATTTAGTACTTGTTTTTAGCCTATGTACATTAGCTTATCTTTGTGTCTTCATTAATATCGATATGTGATCATTCATTTAAGTTCAATGTAGAAAAGATAAGAACTGTGTGCATGTGTGTGTAATGAACGACGGAAACCCAGACAATATGCCATTGTGGGAATGAGGAAGGATGAAACTTGTTACTGCTTGCGAAGACAAACGTCCTAATTTGCAGAATCCCTTTTAATGAGGATTGGAGAGGCTGCAGGAGAATGCTTGCTTCTACTCGAGGTTTTCAGCTAAAGTAATCTCAAGCGGGCAACGTAATTTCAACAATTGAATTTCAAAATTTAGTGTCGTTAGTTAATGAGGGTAAATTGTTTGCTCAAGCTTGAAATAAGTGTAGCATGCTCGCTTAAGCAAATCTTTTTTTTTTCAGGTTTTTGTTTTTATGTGTGAGATGGGCAGTTGGTTCTAATGTAGAGTACGCTTAACTATTCTTCAAAAAAAATTCAATTTGTTTTGTTGAAATATCCCTTTATAATTTATATTTGTATAAAAATTTCATTTAATGAGCTCTTTCGAGGAAATAAGAGAAGCTTATTAACCTTTATTGGAGTCGAACTTTAAATCATTTGCATATCTTTTACGAGACTACATTCTTTTGCTTAGCTTTGTGGTTGTGGCTCAATTTCTTCTGGGTGCATATATCTTTTGTGACAGTCTACTTCTCGAAAAAGAAAGGAAAAGGATTTCAGCCCTTTTCTAAATGATCAATTCAATTAAAAATGGCGAGAGAATTCGGCTTGAAAAAGTTGTATCCGTCCACACCAGTACAGTATTATGCATATTTATTTCTTAGGTTAATACTACATTACATGGGGAGATAAACATAGCTTAAATATAGTTAATATTTAAAAGTAATGTAGAGAAAAAAAGAAGACTTTACAAAGGAACTTGACATTTCTCAAACTTTTTTTCTGCAACTTCTTTCAAAAAAAAAAAAAACTTTTGTGTTTCCATCTGAAAATATTCTAACTTTAGAAAAATGTTAAATCTTGAAAATTGTTTAGTCTTCATGATCAAAACAAACCATATAGTCATGGTAACTAAAGATGCGTGAAAAAATTTAATCATACACAAAATTGGGTTTGTAAAAGACGTGTCTTTCCACTCCAAAGAGAAATGCAAGCAGAATGTGTCTTGTAACTTTATACTATAATTGCATTTTATGAATAGAAAAATATCATTACATCTCAATTATAAAAAAGAAAGAGAGAGAGAGAGAGAAGACGAAGAAACACGAGATCCACTTTTCTCTTAAACTGTTTAATGCACTATTGAATCTGACTGTATTGTAAAAATTGCAAGCAAGATTTTATAAAAAAAAATCAATACGCTAGGGGTTTTGAAACTCCTTTCCATTTAATGTCGCGAGAAAATGCTGCTAGCATTGTATCTTAATATTTTATTTGATGCATTCTTTTAGTAGACTGTTGAAAAAAGGACTTAGCAGTTTACTCTGATCAAATTTGCTTCTATGAAGAAAAGCTTTTAAGGGATTCAATGTCTGAAAAGAAAATGGAATTATGTTAATGTTCTCGATTGGTTAAACTGAAACTTGTGCACATTAAAGGACTAATTACAATGATTCTTTTCTCCGCTTTTTGCAATAATTTTACTAACTTTAGAGGGATTAGAGACTTAATGTTTGAGATTCTTCTAACGAAACTTGATACCAGTTACAAGAAGTCTAAAAATTTGATAACACATCTGCCTTCTCAAAAACTTCACGCTTTTTTCAAAATGCACTATATAAACATAATTTATTACACTAGATAATAATTCTTAATTGTGTGAGGTAAGAAGGTAAAATTTATTTTAAATTTAAAATATACTTTTAATTTGTTTTTATGAAATAATTTATTATAAATTTTGCAACTAATTGTTAACAAAACTAATATGTGTTTACTCGTACATATTGGCAAATATACATTTTTCTTTCTTGATGATTAATATTCGATTTTGTAACTAATTTCTTTAGGGTGCACCTGCTAAATTAAAAAAAAAAGCTGTTTTATGGAGTAATAATAACAACAACAATAAATATTAACAGCAAAAATGCTAATAGCTATTATTATTATTATTATTACTAAATTTTACAAAGTGTGACACAACAACTTGCTTTTTATCCTACGAATAAACATTACTTGGCATGAAGTAGGTGGAGCTAGGGTGAAAACTACACTGCAAAAAATAAACAGTTGTTTTTACTGTATAATACTGCCAGCAGAGGTTCCATCTCAAAACTGCTAAATGCGCAGTAATAAACTGCAAAATTAGCAATTTTACAATTTATTACTGTAAAGCAGCAATTTTACAGTTTGTTACCCAATTTTACAGTTTATTACCGCAAAGTTAGCTGTTTTATACTGTAAAAACAACATTATTATACTGGCAGCAGAGGTTCCAGTTTAAAACTGTAAAATGCACAGTAATAAACTGTAAAATTAGCAATTTTACAGTTTATTCCTGTAAAATTAGAAATTTTTACAGTTTATTACTATAAAATTAGCTGCATTATGCTGTAAAAACAACATTCATTTTTTACAGTGTGATGATATGTTACTTGCGACAAGATTAGAAAGTCTCAGGTTCTGAATCCTTATATTGAACTCAGCTTTAATAAACAAGGAGATAAACTCGATCCTATGATATTGGTTTAATGGTCATCGAACTGCCTTAAGACTTCTGCGTTTTCAAGAACCGTCCTTCTGATCCTCTTACAGCTCAGACACCAGCAAATGTTGTTCAACTCAATTTGTCTGTCATTCGCTTTCCTCCTCACTTGAACTGATACTTATCCCTCTCATTTTGATTGAATCTGGTGTCAAAATACTGTTTCCACTTTCCGCTCGCAGCTTTGCTTTAAGCATTTTAAATCAATAAATATCCCGGTTTTAGCAACGTAAAATAATGCTTGCTGTTTATATGTCTTTTCGTTCTTTATTGAACTTGTTTATCGATGAACTACACTGTAAGAAATAGATGGTGTTTTTACACTATAATACAGCTATTTTTAGTTATCTTACAGTAATAAACTGTAAAATTGCTATTTTCACAGTTTATTACTGTGCATTTTACAGTTTTAAACTGGAGCCTCTGCTGCCAAAAATATACTATTGTTTTTACAGTATAATACAGATCATTTTATGATAATATTGCTAATTTTACAGTAATAAGTTGCAAAATTACTGATCTTACAGTGATAAACTGTAAAAGAGTTATTTTTAGAGTTTATTACTGTGCCTTTACAGATTTACTGAAAGATTAACTGGAACCTCAGCTGCGAGTATTATACTGAAAAACATTCCATTTTTTGCAGCGTAATCATACTTTAACGCATAAAGCTTTGATTGTTTCTTTTATTTCAAATAAATGCTTTTTTTTAATAATGAATTTTATAAAACTTTGCTTTTTTCAACACCAAATAAGAAAGAATATTCATAAATTATGAAACTGTTTTTGTCTCACTGACAGTAAAAATGTTTAGCAGCTTTTTGTAAAAAAACTAAATGAAATTAAAAGCACAATAAATGGAAGTGACAGTCTTGATGCATATTTTTCGCATGCTTATATGCATTAACTTCGTAATAACAAATATACAATTCAAGGAATTAAAAAACCTATAGTTTCAAGAGTAATTTGCAGCAGCAACAATCATAGAGTTGATTGAAAGTTTGAGCTTAAGTTTTATTTAATAACATACAAAGTGTTCTTTACGTATATTATAAATAAAACTTCTGGAAAAAATGGATGAAAATGTAAAACGCGTTTGATCGCTTCTAATACTCTAGGACAACAAACAATTACGAGCTATATAAAAATGCCACACTGGGTTTAATGAATGCCGAAAACCTTCTCCAAGAGAATAAGATTGGCTTACCGTATCAAACTATTACTAAACAGGATCTTCAAACTTTAACAAAAATTGCTTATTTACCGTAAATCAGGGTTACTTGGACCCAGAAGAGGGCTACTTGAGCCCACAGTAAAATGATAAAATCTGGGTTTGGTACTAGCGTTAGAGACTGCAGAGGGCTTCTACCTAGTGGAGAAACGAGGAACTACGTGCAAGTCTTCAACTAGTAGGTACCAAACCTAGATTTTATCATTTTATTGTAGTGGGATCAAGTAACCCCCTAGGGTCCAAGTAACCCTGATTTACGGTATATTCTAATATTCAACAAAGTCCTTGTTCTGAAATGTTTGCCGTGAATTTGTTTGAAATTGCTTTTGCACTAATGAGTGTTGTTAGTTTCATATTAAAAACAGAAAGCTCATTTTTCGATAAAGTTTTAAATTGTTTTTTTGTAAATATGAAAGTATTTTTCTACGAAAACATTAAAATTAGTAAAACATTTCGTATAAAGATATTAAAATGAACAAAGTTTCAAATTCCAAATCAATGGAGACTTATAGTTATGATGCAATTGCATCATAACTAGCAGCAGACTAATAACCAACGAGAAAAAAAGTGTTTAAAAATCGTGCTCTATAGTAAACATAAATAAATAAATAATTCTTCTTGATTCTTCAAAACCGAAACCTGTCAAATAGTGAAAATTTCTGCTAAAACTTTTTTGTCAAAAGCCTAAATATATATTTTTTCCTTATTATACATTCGTATAGCATGTTCTGGCTATTTTCACAGCCGTTGCTCTTAGATGCATACCTCCAACTGCTGCTCAAATAATGTGCTAAGTTATGATATTAATAGCTTGAAGAGAGAAGAAAAATTTTACTGAAAAATCCCAAAATCTAACTTTTTTATGTTCCCTAGGTCTTCGAACTTAGATTTAGGAGCATCAAACACATGGAGAAACACATTGTAAAAATTACTGTTGTTTTTACAGTATAATACAGCTAATTTCATAGTAATAAACTGTAAAAATTGTTAATTTTACAGTACTAAACTGTAAAATTGTTAATTTTACAGTACTAAACTGTAAAATTGCTAATGTTACAGTTTATTGCCGTGCATTTTACAGTTAAAAACTGGAACCTCTGCTGTCAGTATTATGCTGTTGTTTTTACATTATAATACAGATAAATTTTACGGCAACGAATTGTGAAATTGCCAACTCTACAGTAAGAAACTGTAAAATTGCTAGTTTTACACTATTACTGTACATTTTACAGTTTTAAATTGAAACTTCGGCTGCCTGTATTACACTGTAAAAGCAACAGTTCATTTTTTGCAGTGCATTATGAACACAAAAAGTTTGACATTAGTGTGACCATTATTCACTGAGATATGAAACGCAGCGTTTTGTAACTCACAACACTTTACAATAGCAGTCATTAACACCTTTTAGAGAAAAATGTAGCGGCTAACAAGGTTTTGAAATTATATGTATAAAAAAGGTGCGCTTTCGTACAAGCTTTCATAGTGTGTTATTATATCGTATCATAGCATAACATTTGCATTTGTTTTTTAATAGCAATAAAAAATATCAATATTTTGCTTTTTTACTTCGAAAACCTGTCATTCAAGGACGTCATTTCAAGTTTTTCCAGGGGGGGGGGGCAAAGGGTCCAAACACAATGCAATTTCATAGTAAAACATAAAAAGCCACGCCCACTTATAGGTAAATACATTGATTTCTCAAAGTCAGGGGGGGGGGCAATTGACCCCCCCCCTGCCCCCCCTAAATGACGGGCCTGCTGTCATTGATCTGAAAGAACAATATGTTCCAATCTCACTTTTTGAACTGAAAAATTTTGTATTCGAATATCTTCTTGTGTTTTGGTCTCAAATCTTTAAATATTTTTTGTTCTCAAAAATACAATTAGTTTGACTAATATTAATTTATAAGTTGAATTAAAGAAATCTGCAAATAGTGTTTTGAACTAGCTAAGTTATATTAAAATCGGTAAAAGAACCATTTTTAAGTATTTCAATTTAAACTTAGCTTGCAGATTTCGGTAAAATTCATACAATGATGTAGGTTTTAAAACGCTGTAGAATCTAGCATCGCCTTAATAAAGCGTAATTTTTATTTTATAAAAATTCCTGCAGCCCAAAAAATAAGTGCAGCTCATTTCCAAGACCACTCTACTTCTTCTTACCTAAAATAATGAATTTTCAACTACCCACCGCCTTAGTTAAAGCGGCTAGACTAATTTCCTTAACGATGCCCACTACTTGTCGTCGCAGTCTACAAACGAACGAATGTAGGAACTGGATTATCAACGGCCTCATTTTGTTGAGAAATTTTGTGAAGTTGCGAGCACTACTTTTGGGAAAGTGAAATTTAAGCCGAATGGTTCATTACTTCAATGGAAAATCTGATCCGTTTTCCCCAACTTCTAGTGAAAGCTCGCAATTTCATTATAATTATTTACCATTAATCAAATATTTGATTTAGTTTTATTAATTTGTAATTCAAAATTCTTCGAACAAATAAATTAGTTCACTTGAAACCACACTTAAATGATCCACTAATAGTTAGCTACTTAGCTAATGCGCTTTAAACTCAAAACTTACTGATTGATGACTTTCAAACCTTAAAAGAAAACTTCCTGAGTGAAAACAGTTTAAAAAATGCTAAAAAGTGAGCAAGTAATTAGAGTAATTGTCAAATAGAACGAAACTTTAAAACCTTTTAGTTTTTAGGATAAACTTTCTCGTTGGGAAACAGGTTTTATTTTTTAGGTAACCGCACTGTAAAAAATTAATGTTGTTTTTACAGTATAATACAGCTAATTTTACAGTAATAATCTGTAAATATTGCTGATTTTACAGTAATAAACTATAAAATTTCTACTTTTACTGTACTAAACTGCAAAATTGCTAATTTTACAGTCTATTACCGTGCATATTACAGTTTTAAACTGGAGCTTTTGCTGCCAGTGCTATACTGTTGTTTTTACAGTATAACACAGCTAAATTATACGGCAATAAACTGGAAAATTTCTAACTTTACTGTAGGAAACTTTTAAAGTTGCTAGTTTTAGTTTATTACTCTGAAATTTAACGGTTTTAAATTGGAACCTCGACTGCCAGTATTATACTGTAAAAACAGCAGTTCATTTTTGCAGTGTGCTTATATTTATTCACTATATGGTTTCTTAAATTAAAAAAAAAAACCTTTAAGCAACACTAGTATAATATTGAATTTTAAGCAACCACTGAATTTGTAGAATATTGAATTTTAGTTTAAGTAGGATCTTGTTGTAAAATTGAAAAGATCATAAAACTAAGGACAGCTCAAAATAAAAATCAATCAAACTTGCAGTACAAGGAAAAGAGATTCATTGGAAACAAGCAAAAGCCTTTTTCCTGAAGTATAAAGTAAATTCATTTCAGGCAAGTCATTGTTACTTCATTGAAAGTGCCAATCTTACTGAAAATGCCGGATTTAAAATGATTCTCAGATAAAAAATGGAACACTTCGTTTTAAATTCTTTTGGCTATCAAATTCTTTTGGCTTCGAGAAATATTTTGATATTTTTTTCCTGGCGTTAATTTTATTAAACAAAAGTTCAATGCTTAGGGGAAGACCGCCTATATTGGACCACTGCTTAAATTGGACCTCGGGCTTAAAATCTAGTACATAGATCTGTGCTACACTTTTACAGTAGAAGTATAAAGTTTTAGGAATAAAATCAATGTGTATGAAGTTTTACCAGTCTTCGAACTGTTTAGCGTGAGTTACGGCGTAATTTGTGTTGAAAACGTGCGAAATCCTATTTTGCGGACTTGTTTCTAGAAGAATAACTCAAAAACTTGAGAATTGCGGTAAAATTCTGTTACAGTATTATAATCTATGTTTAATAAGCATTACACCAATGTATTCACATGCGCGATTGTGATAATTTTTGACAGAATAATGACCTAAAGAATAAAAAATGGCGTGTTTTCCTTTATTGGACCGAAATAATTTTCCTATATTGGACCGGTGGTCCAATTTAAGAATATGATTTTAAACAAGACTTTTTAATTATCGTAACATAAAATAAGAGACTCGTCTTACTTAATAGCGTAGTTAATCTTATTTTAAGCATACTTTAACACCTATTCACGATATTCATTTAAAATTTTTTATCAAGCACATTTTTATCAAGCAAAAGCTGCAACATCTTAAAATGTATGTTTTTTTCTCTTCATCCATTAAGCTGCAGTTTCAGGTTGTTAAGCATATTTATTAGCTTAAATAAAATTTATGCTGGATTACCGAGAGAAAAATATGAAATTCTTTGTTATTTTCGAAACGATTTTAAAAGTAAACAATTTATATGCAGCTAAAATGTTCAATGTAGATGAAGCCGGTCTTTTCACTGTCCAAAAGCCCAAAAATATTTTGACGTATAGAGGTAAACACCAGGTTAGAGCAGTAATGAGTGGTGAACGTGGTAGAAACACACTGGTTATTTGCTGCATGAGTGCAACAGAATTGCAAGCTCCCCATGCTTATTTTCAAAAGATTACGTTCCATGTTCGGACTTATCGTAAAAGCTTCCCTGGTGAGCAATATGCTTGTTCAAAAAAAAAAAGAAAAAGGTTGGATCACAAACGGTAATTCACACAATTGATTCAACTTTCACCAAAACTGTTAGGCCAAGCAATGTAAAAAGAATATCCTTCTATTAATGGATAGGCACAGCACTTACATAAAGAACATTGATGCAATACACTTGGCTAACGAGCACGATAAAATAATGCTTTCTCTTTGAGCACATCATGCACGTAGATGTGGTCTTTATTCAGTTTCTGTCTACATATTTTAATCGAGCATGTGATACATGGATGCGAGAACATTTAATGAGATCCCTTACCTAATATCGTATAGGAGAACTTTTTCAACTCTTATGGGCAAAGTGCAATCAAATCCATGGCAAATGCTGTGAGTTGATTCTAAAGAACAGGAGTTTGGCGTGTTAATTGACATGTATTTTGACATTGACTTGGCTGCAGCAGAATTAGAGGCAAGTAGTCCAGATAAAACTAGTCAAAGTGAACAGGTTAAATGTTTGGCTGGCCCGTCATTTCAAGTTTTTCCATGTGGGTGGGGCAAAGAGTAAAAACACAATACAATTTCACCAGGAAACAACAAAACCCCCGCCTACTTATATGCAAATACATTGATTTCTCCAATTCAAGAGGGGGGGGGGGCAATTGACCCCATCCCTTGCCCCCCCCGACCCTAAATGACGGGCCTGATGTTCGGTGTAAGTTGTATACCATGTAGAAGAGCTAGCTACGACTTAAAGTAGTACAAGTTCTGCAGCAGAATCGGCGGATAGTTCTCATCAAAACATGTCAACTCTAAAGCCAGCTCACATATTAACTTTGCCTAAAAAAATAGAAGGAACAAAAAGGAAGGCTATCTCAGCAATCATTCTAAAGGCCGTATAAAAGAGGCATAGAGCAGAAAAAGTCACACAAGAAAAAGCAAGAAACTGCACAAAACAATTGTTATTGCAATATTTGTCATAGAGATGAAGTGCAAAACAGGATTAAATGTATGAAATGCCATCGGAGAGTTTATCAACACTGCCTAAGTGAGGCCCAAGCAAAAGATATTCTATTGCAAATCCTGGAAAAAAGCTGTATAGTTTAAATATAAATTACCGTAAAATGGGGTGTATAGGAACAGCGGGGTCAATCGGAACAAAACTTCCCGACCGTACAAAGAAATTCCTCATAAATATACTATTGAGTATTTTTCGCCACGAATTTTTTTTTTAGAAAGGTAAGATCATAGGAAGTAGGAAAAAATTACTTTTGTCAATCTGGCAATGCTACTGGCTTCTAAAGAGGGCTGCACGTTGAATGCTAGAAAACATCACATTTTCATAGACTGCAAAACTTCATATGCAAGAACAAACCTTCTTATATTTAAAAACTATGAGTGGTATGTTTCAATTATACATGTATCTGAACAACAGAATACCACATTAGAATTTACATTTTTTATAAATTGTGTCATAAAAGTGAAGAATTCTGAAAAATGCCATAGGAAAAAAATTTGCGGGGTGAATCGGAACAATTAGTTCTGTTGTTCCAATTCAAACTTATTTGAAGGAAACTGTTTGAAAACTCAAGATTCTAACCCCAATTCTTCTAATCAAGACAAGGACAAGGATTTATTACTGTTTATCCCTTCTCGTGAGCAACTAGATCTTAGAATGACAAAAGTTGCAGATTTCAAAAGATTTTTTCTCCAGGAGACTTCTTTTTACTTAAAATAACAGGGGGAAAGTCACATAGACTTTACGTAGTAAACGTCCAGCACACAGACAGTGATGAATAAGCGAAAAAATCTTTCAGGACAATCCCCGAAACCCAGAAATTTCAAAAAACTAAAGAAAAGGTAGAGTTCATCCCAGGAGATGTTATGAAAAAACTTAAGACAAGTCAAATTGCTAGTTTTAAGGACAAGTACATATTTGTGGACGACATGAGTGACTTCCATTCATGTTAAATCTTTGTATTTCAATTCAAAAGTATTTCTTAAAATTACTTTTCATTTTTCATAAGTTCAAAATTATGTTGGGTTTTGACAAATTATAAACGTTTACTTGTACTGAAATTATACATTTATTTGACAGTAATTATCTGTTCTTATTCTCCCCCATCAATATTACTCATGTTTGTGAGACCTATTACAGATTAAATTGAAAAAAATAAAAATTTTAACAAGTGTTCCGATTGACCCCTATCAGCGGGGTGATTCGGAACACCCATAATTTGCTATATATTTTAATAGACATTGTTCAAAATCTTTTGTCTTTGCTTGGAATATCAAAAGTAAAGCAAGACCGAAGTTTTTATCCAAAAAATAAAATAAAAAAAAATCTTTTAACTGCTTTTTTTACAATCAAAGCTGAAAAGTGTTCCGATTAACCCCATTTTACGGTATTCTATGATTTCCTGGTACGGTCCAATTTAGGAAGCGCATGGTTCAATTTAGGCGCATATATTCCTATATTGGACTTTTGCAACTATCTATAAGATAATTTTTTAAAAAATAATTTTCATATTTCCAGAAAATATAAGCTCTTAGGGTGGTTCCTGATTAAATTTAGCTTACGATGACCTATTTTGCATTTCTGTTTTGCTTCACATTGAGCGACACAGGCCTCCTGTTCTTAGGGGGTCCAATATAGGCGGTCTTCCCCTACTTTAAGTACAATTCAAACAATCTATATCACCTTTATGTTCCTAAAAACATATATCCATCGTATACGCGTTTGGCTTCACTTCTCTTCACTCCTCGAGGGGCCACAGTAGGGGAGACTGGGTACGGTTGTGACAATTTTCATTTGCTCCCCCATAGATCCCTTAGCAATGCCTGTGAGCTGGTTTAAAGTTGTTTTTATGTTAAAGTGTTTATTTGCCTGCTTATAAACACTAAAATTTTCTCCCTAAGTACAATAGTTAACTCACAGGACCAAATTAAACAAAAAAGGAAAAAATGTCACAACCGACCCCACCCCAGGGGCGGTTGTGCCAGTGCTTGGGGTCGGTTGTGACGAGTTCAAAAATACAGAAAAACAGTCTAGATCACTTTTAATTTCAAGTAATATTAAACGTAATTCAACATAACCTTCATCTGGGAAAGTTTAACATTTCACAATGTGTCTCGTTCAGTTGAAGTAGCCTTATACCAAGTTTTACAAAAATATCAGGTTTTTGGAATTTCGTAACGTCTGTTTTGGCAACATTATGCACAGCTTGTGGGTCATAACCATGTCTGGTCATAACAAATCTCAAGTATCAAAGAAAGATTCCACATTTATTTGTTTTATTGAAGCTTGTTACTCTTGAAAGGCTAGTTGCATGAGCTACACGAACAGACGTGAGATATTTCTATTCATAAATGAACGGAACCATTTCTCAGTAGCCATTTTACTCTCATATCTGCTTTCAGAGTATATGTAAGCTCAAAAGCACTTTATTATGAGCAATATAACCTAGGAACACGTTGTTTTCATTGTGACAGCGCCGCCCGGCTCCATCGCGTTTACGAATGAATGTTTCGTAGCAAAGACTTACGATTAAAGTTGCATTTCCAAAGCTGTCCGAAAGAAAAAAAAGTTTCACTTCTTTATAAGCTTCTTTATATTTCATTAGGTCACACTGCCCTATTTCTGCCTTCTCCACGCGTATTATGGGCATCAAATATGATAAAAACATGTTTTACTCGTGTCACAACCGTCCTCACGCAATTTGTCACAACCGACCCCAACCCACTACTTTTGAAAACAGCAATCGCCATGGCAATACAAAATAGCCTACATAAAAAGTAATCACTGCTATTTCACTATTAAGGTTCACTACTAACGGGGAGAAAATTTTCATTTCTCTATCTGTACCCATTCAACAGGAATTACTAAAAGACATCGAACAAAAAAACTTACTTTTGACTGTTAAAAAGTAACCAACCCCTCTGCTAGCGTTAATGTTGCTCGATGGCTACCACAATGCTTTGACGCACATTCAGACAAACAGGCTGATACTCTCTCTCTTTGCTTCAACCAGGTATTAATTATGGTTTAGCTAATATGACGACTGTCACAACCGCCCCGCGTCACAACCGTCCTCAGTCTCCCCTACCTGTCATTGTTGTGATTTAACTTGATAAGGCACCCTCGAGGCGTTTTATTGGACAATTAAAACAATTACAACATCTGATTTTCACAAAAACATAAGATGATTACAACAAATGGTTGTACAAAGCATAAAAAAATTACAACACATTAAGACACAAAAGCATAAAATAATTGAAACATATAACTACAAAAAGTTCGTAATACATTGCTAAGTTTAAAAAGTGCGGCATGCATTAAGCGCTACAGTCGTAGTGGATTTGTCCAGACAAAGAAGGTAAGGCAGCCCATTACAGTTTCTCAAATAAACAGATTTACACGGAGGGTTATGTAGCAGTTGTATAGGTAGACGAAAGGAGTGGGATATAAAATTTTGAACATATTACTCATTTGGCTCTTTGCGTACGCTTGACAAAATCAAATTCCTAGTGTAGTTTCACATCGAAAAGAGCCTAGAGGGCTAGGGAGGAAACTGGGCGTCAGAGTTCTCGTGGTAATGGCATCACTGATAGTGGCGCCACATAAAAGAATGGATACTATTTGGGGGATCGCACTATGTCTGCAAAAAGTAAAGAGTTCAACGCAGCTTCATTTGAAAGAGAAAGAGAGAGAGGAAGGAAAAAAAAACTGCGACCAGTGAAATTGAGACCAGAGGAATAGCAAATCTCTAAAACGATATTATTTACAATACGAATAACGTGTAGCAGAAGAAGTATGTAACTTTGTAAATTATTTAAATGTCAAGGGGGCTTTGATGCAGACACAGCATTTTTTGCTGTTTATTTTAAAAACATTTGCACGATACCACACAGAAATCGGTCTCTGAGACGTTGTCAATGTTATATACACATACACATGTTTGTTCATTAAGTAGTTCAAATAATTTTCAAATGTTTAAAAAAGTTTTGCTCCTCTTATTTAGTTTAAATCTAAAAGAAGAAAAAAAAGCGATGCGAACATAACTATTGATTACACTGGCAACTGCGAGGAAACTCTCTTCGACCATGAAATTTTGTAATTTCTGTCCAGAAATTTACTTTTAAATTTTTATAAACCATTTTCTAAGTTTAAATCAATCAAGTATGTCTTTAAGTATTTTTCCTATGTGTTTTTTACAGATGAAAGCACATATTTAAGTGAAATTGCGTGTAAGAAATTAACCTTTTATTTCTCTGCAGTTTTTACAAGAACTGCACAATTTTTTTCTTTCTTTCTTTACTAAGAACTTTCTAACAAAGGCAATTCTTCTTTAATTTGTCATTAAAGCCCTTTTAAAAGATTTAATTGGACGTTTTTGGGCTCTTTTTTTAAAAATAGAGCGTCAGATTTAGAATCTTTTAACTACTTTATGGAATTTATGCACATTTGAGCTGAGGCTGATTATTGGGTAAAAAATACATACACCAATAAATTGTTAGAGACAAGGAAAAAAACTTTGTGAATTAAAAAACCAAATAGTATAACGTTTTAATCAAGCTTAAAGTATAAATATTAAATTATGTTTGAAAAGTATCAAGCAAGAAACACCCCACTTTGCTTTAAATTCTAAAAGAAAAAAAAAACCATAGGTTCAAAGGTAGAGATTTTCTCAAAAATCATAGTTAAGTTAATGGAATACAAAATCTAATTACACTTCATTGAATAGTGAAAATTTAAGTACAACTGAAAAAAGCACTAGGCATTAAGAACTCAATCTTAAAAAAAAGAAGAATTTTGAGAATAAGCAGGGATCAAGACTTTGAAGACACAGAAAATTTTTGGAAAAGCAGATCGAAAAAGGAATAAATGAACTTAAATATTTTTTTACTGTTTTTCTGATTTTGACATTAGTTTAATGTTGTGGTTCATTTGTATTGAATTAAATTACAAACGTAGATTTTTACTTTTTATGCAAGATTGCATTTCCACTTTTAAACAAGTTTTGATTTATCAATGAATTAATTTCTAACCTCAATTTACATGCGAAGCAAGCAAATTGTAGTTTTATATTAAAAAAGTCTAATTTCATTTATTAGGAACGCGATAAATAATCTAGTTAAAGGCAAGATGTAAATGGAACTACTAATACTAATTTCAACCAAATATTTTGGCATATTCACTTTCTCTTTCTTTCTATTTGAAAAATTGTGAAGTCTTTTTAATTTCGCCAAATTTGAAGTTAATTTTATCATCAACCACGTGCGACTGCTCAAGTGAAAAATTCAATTTTGATGTGAAAAAATTCGCTAGCATCGCCTTCTGTTGAGAATTTTATGAATAACTTAGGTTAACTACAATGTTGCAAGACTGCTGCAATCAATGAAATCGCTTCCGAAACTTCACTGTGCAAATGATGTTAAGATTTTCGGTATGTTGCAGATATGCAACACGGGGATACAAAGGGTTTAGTGTCAAACAAACCAAATTTTGTGCGCTCGTTTGGCCAGTCTTTCAGCATGTTATATAGAAGAAACTAGGGAGATTTGACCCACTTTTTACAAGCACATTTTTATACTTTTTTCTATCTGTTAAAAAATTAATAATTGACATTATTTGCTTCCTTATGATGTCTGGCAAAGTTTTACATGAATAGTTTTTATTTGAATTATATATTGAGATTTTTACAACTAATTTTTTAATAGTGCCCACACCGGGTCAAACGTCCCCATTTGATGGAGGTGTGACCCATCATAAGGGAAGTTTGACCCACAGAGACTAAAAGTTGAAAAAATGATGCAGACATAATTAGATGTCTAATCAGATGCCATTACAAGTTGCCAGCAATAATTAGTTCTAACGAAATACCAGAAATAATTAAATAAATTTAATTTGCATTAGTAGAGATTATGATTGTTAGAAATGCCAGAGTCAAATTTCATTTTCAATCCAAATCTTTCTGTGCCTCTACTAATTATTAAATGAAGAATTTTAGTAATATCTGTTTTAAAGGAGTATCTAACTAATTTTTGGTTTGGTAAGCTTTCTACCGCATTTGGCTTATCTAGATAATTATTTTATTGATTTTGATGTTATAAAGTAAAACTTATAATAAAATAAGCTACAATAAAATAAAGAAACTTAGCAAATAGTTGAGGAAAGTAAAGACGGGTTGATTATCTTAATAAATTTGCTTACAAATGATAAAAGCAAGTTTCAGTTGGGTTTAGTTTGGTGAGTATAATGCATTAACAGATACTGTTTTAAATTAATATTCAAGGAGAAATTAGAGCTAAGAACTAAGCCATTTTAGCAAAACAATCAAAAAACATATAAACGTAAAAAGTGAATTAAAAAAATAAGTGTGCAGTCTTTTAGTATATTAATCAGAGTTAGGGCTGCGACATCGATGTTGATGTTTTAGAAACATCGATGTTTTCGCTAAAACATAGATGTTTTTACCATCGATGTTTGAGGGTCTCAACATTGATGTTTTGGATTCGATGTTTTTTTCGATGTCCATATTTTATAATACAGCAAAAAAGTTTGATAAAAATATGCAATATGCAGACCTATTATGAAGTTTTCCTCCTTAATCAGAAGTTTCAGTATTAATTCATTAGAAAACATTTTCTATGATTATTATCAATGTTTTGCTCTCGATGTTTCTAGAACATTTATAATTTGCTTTCGCCATTTTTTGTAAATTTTATTTATTTTATTATTATTCGTTATGTGAATGTTTTATATTTCAGCAAAAAAAAAAAAAAAAAAAAAAAAAAAAAAAAAAAAAAAAAAAACATCAAGATATGCAGCCAAAAGTTACACCGTTAATCAGCTGTTACACTTTTAATCAATCTCGTTAGAAGACGTTTTTGATAGTTACCATCGATGTTTTAAGGTAGATGTCCTTTAATGATCACTGCTTCGCGTTCGATGTTTTTTTTTCTTTCGATGTCTGTTTTACACTTCAGCAAAAAGCAATAAAAATATGCAATAAAAAAGATTCATCTTCAACAGTTGCAATATCTATCGTATTAAAATAGTTTTTTTAAAAACTAATGCCGATGATTTAAGGTTAACGATTTTTAAACACCGTTGTTTTTGTTTTGCTTTAGAAATTTTTCTCGATAACGGTATTTTACATTTCAACAAAAGAAGTTTCATAAAAATATGCGATAAATAAAAGTTATACAGTTTATATTATTATTACTGTAAATACTGTAAATTTAAATGTGTAAGTACATTTTATAAAAAGAGATCGATGTTTGAAAACATCGATGTTTTTTGGTCGATGTATTAATACCATCGATGGCTAGATTTCGAAACATCGATGTTTTACCTTCGATGTCGCACCCCTAAACAGAATACACAAATAATGGAAATTAATTCTGTTTATGTTAATAACGAAAGACACAGCATAGATGAACTTATGCCCGAACTATTTAATAAACCTATGTGAATTTATCTCAAAAGAATACACAGCAAACTATATGAGGCCCATAATTTTAGTACCTTTATAATTGAAGCGGGAAGTTGATAAAGGTGATATGTGACAATTTTTGAAACTTACTTTTTACCATGGATGAAGGTGATAAGTCCATCAGTATAATGTCCTCTTAGTCACAGAAAGAGTTTGTAACTAAGAATATGACCCCGTTTTACCTGTTGAGAAAAATTCATTAAAAAAATTACACAACATTTTTTGAAAGCTTTTTCTAGAAATTTAAAAAATTATTATCTTTTATCACCTTTATCCACTTGCCCCTTTAATTATAAGCAAGGACGTAGGAGAAGATGTCCACATTTCGAAATGCAGGCATCTTAATTTTTCAGGGAAACAAAGGGCAAATAAAAATCACGCAAAAAGTGTATCTGAAACAGTATCATGATTCTTACTAGAAACTGAAATGAAATTACGTGTTAGTCATTTAAATTTTTGAAGTTACAGGGTTAATTTCAAACTGAAACACCTCTTGAAAAGCATATACATGCTGACTGCTGTGGTTTATGCATTACCCTGTTTATGATTTATTTACCCATTTTATGTGTTTCAAGAGTTATAATTAAAAATATAAGTGAATTTTTTTTTGTTTTAAAGATGATGCAAGTCTTTATGTACTCTGGATTTTTCTCGATTACAAGTTATTCTCTCTCTCTTTCTCTCTTTTTGTATTTACTAATATTTTTTGTATTTACTAATATTTTTTGTATTTACTAATTATGTATGACTTACTAATCCTAGCAACTAACAAAATCATCAATACGTTCTTCGAAGCTAATGTTTAGACTGTTATTTTAAACTACAATTCGCCATAACTACCCTGACGTTGTGTCCATTTTGGTGATATGTCTGTGATTCCAGAAATTATTAAAGAAGTAAGATTTAAATATTATGTTGCATATGTAGATAGCTGTTCATACATCACTATTGAAAAAAAATAAATGCGTCGTCATGCAAATTTTATGATCAAAAATGCATTCCTAAACTAAACATAGAAGTGCTTTTACATTTAAAGATTTTAAGAAAGAATTGAAGTGGTGTATTCTTAATATTTCTCTTTCAACGTAATTTTAATCTGAGAAATAATACTGATGGAATATAAAACAATTCATGACATTTTTTGGTTCTTGAAGTAAATTCTTCTGCTTGAGCAAATTCGAAATCTTTTTGATGAGACACATATTTCAACTGTGAACTAGAAATAAAACCTTTTTATCACTATTAGATAATGACAAGAATCAATTTTGTTACAACACGCCTTTGATCTCTGTATTGTTCGCTATCAAATATTAATTGCTAAAAAGGTTAAATCTGGAATGAGACGGAATTGTTGAATAAAATAGTTGGGCGGGATGGTTGTCTAGACAAAACTTGACAAGTGACGTGACAAGAAAAAAAAATGCGTATCTTTCAAGAGTAATAAAAAGAAAAAATATTTATTCTGTATTATATAAATACTTCCATTATATTCATTCATCGATAGTTTTCTTATTTTTCCGCATGTAACTAAAGGGTAAATATTTATTTTCTCCCCGTTTTGTTTCTAAACATTGCGGTTTTTTAGAATGAAAATGTTCAATGTAATGCCAGTTATTTGCTTCTTAATAACAGATCCTTTTGTTATCAGAGACAAGCATTACTAATAGAAGCGTGAATAAAAGCTTTATTTGGACATGCATGAGAGTACATTAGCTTTATAAAGAATGGAAATGCTTAAGAATTTTGAAAAGTGCCACAGTCCTTAATTTTTAAAGGAGTTAAGACCGCCTTTAAAAAATCGGTAATTTGGTCATACATGATAACTAAATTAACACATTTATTGACAATTAACCTGAATAAGATTTTCTCTACTCTTGATAAATTGGCATGGGTAAAGGATTTTAAAAACTAGCTGACACGCGTGAACCATTCGTGCTTGATAGCAGCAATTCAAAAATTCGAGATTTTAACGGTAATTTTCGAAAAATAGGCATCCGATTTAAAAGCAAATGAAATCATGTCGTACTTTTGTAGTTTTTTGAAGTATTATCGAAACAGCAACAAAAATAGCACCGTTATAAAACATTATTAATTCTAAATTACCATGTTGAATCAACATTTTCTTTTCTGGTTTTAATGCAACTGTACAACTGTGGTTGTTAATCCTAAACTGCGTTTCGAATATATATTCTTGGAAACATGGATCAAAATTAACACCAGTGAAGAAAAGTGACAAATCCCAGGGCACTATCAAACCTAAGATCTTATCAAGAATCTAGCTCACCGTTTTATATGACCTCGTCAGAGGCTCTTAATTTCCAGATGCTATTCATGGAAGTAATGTGCAGTAAAACTCAGAAAACTAACTTTTTTTTGATTGACAAAAGAATGAAAATAAAACAATTTTTAGACCATAGGAATATTTTTAGCCATCAGCTCGCACAATAAACTTTAAAATGAGGGTAAATCATGGAATATGATACAGGAATAAGAAAGGTCTCACTTGGTGACAGAAAAACCAGCGAGAGAAATAATCTATACACTGTAAAAAATGAATGCTATTTTTACAACAGCTAATTTTACAGAAATAAACTGCAAAATTGCTACTTTTACAGTACTAAACTGTAAAATTGCTAATTTTACTGTAATAAACTGTAAAATTGCTAATTTTACAGTTTATCGTCGTGCAGTTTAAAACTGGAGCCTCTGCTGCCAGTATTATATTGTTGTTTCTACAGTATAATAAAGCTAATTTTTACTGCAATAAACTGTAAAATTGCTAACTTTAAAGTTAGAAACTAAAATTGCTAGTTTTACAGTTTATTACTGTGCATTTTACAGTTTTAAATTGGAACATTGGCTGCCGGTATTTTACTGTAAAAACAACAGCTCATTTTTTGCAGTGTAAGAGAAGGGCTTCTCAGAATCAAGAAGTTTCTTGTTTATCGGGAAAAAAATAGGTCATTGAAAGGATTAGATTGGAGAAATGAGTCTGCACTGACTTCTAATTTTTAGGGTTTCTCTTAGTATTGTTACTTTTTCACCGACGTAATTAATTATATAATACAAATTCGTTTTTCTTAACAAGATTTAGAAATTTTGTCGAAGAAAAGCAAATTTTCATTATATAGTTTATAACATAGGTTAAGAAGTAACAATAATACGGGAAACCTTAAAAACTAGAAGCCAATGCAGACCCAATTCCATTTGTTTCGTTTGCTTTAATCAACTTGAGCTGGAATAGATTTTGTTAATTTCCGGAGAGTTAAATGACCTAACTTATATGGTTTCAAAGTCTATTTGCAACGGCATTCAATGTTATTTTACACAGAAACTATATTTGCTTGCTTCATTTTTTTACATACATAATAAAATAGTACTTAATATTTAGACATTGTTTCAAGGTTATAATTTCTAAAGTTCAAAAATAGAACTAAAAAAAGTCTAAAAAAATTTTAATCCTTTTTCATTCTTTCCTGTCTGTTTAAGTCTGTTTAAAGGCATTATAAAGTAATTGGAAATCGGTAACTTTCTAAACGTACACAAAAAATCTCCCTATGTTGAGAATAATTAGTTAATTACATTGAATGCTGAAATTTGTAAAATCAGCGTATTTACACACGATGTTATTTTTGTCTTTTGACGTATTCTGGAATATATAATAGATCCTTCAGTTTGAAATGCTTTCAAATTCATCAATCGGACTTGCAACCATGCAAGCTCGTGCACTTCCGATGCACTTCACGATGCAATCCCGATGCACTTCACCATGCAAGAACAAGATGGCGGACCCTGGGTCCGCCATCTTGTACTTGCATGGTGAAGGTGTGGGGACCGCGTTCGTAGAGCGGAGGCCGGTTGGTGAGTAACTTTGGCAGACTGCCAATTCGTAAGAGGGTCTACACGGCGTCTGAGGTCCAGAAAGAAAACATATTGTAATTTGTCATTGCTGAAAAAAATCTTGACGAAATTAATAACTGATCAGAGAGGAGAGAGAGAGAATAATTAAATTTAAAAAGCAGCATAATTGCACACAATATACTCTTTGCGTTTTTAATATTTTTTGGGAGATAATAGTTCCTTCAGTTGCAAATATTAGAAGACGTATCTTCTGTATTCAGCTTTGCTGTATGTTATAATCAACTGCTTTGGAAATAAATCTAACACTAACTTGTCAATTTTGAGACAAAGCCGAATAAAAAGGAAAAAGTCCTACACCAGCTGCAACACTAAATTTTTTTCTCTTACACATCACATTTCTTAAACGAAGGTATTAACGTTGTGGTGTACGGATGTTAGGAAACCCGATATCGCTACCCCGTGACCACATCGTTTTTAATCCGGAGTCTTCCTCACTGTTACCGACACCTTTGTATATAAGTATGTATACATGTAGAGAATGCATGTACGCGTACATAGACACACATGCATGCTGGTGTTTTTGAGATGGGGAAAAAACCAGATAATTGAAAAAATACACATGAAATCGTAAAAGTTTTCACTTATGTTGAGCTTTCCAAGAGAGCCAGTTTCATTATTTTTTAAACAATCGCTATTTCCCTACTCTACGGCAAACAATATGATCCACAACACATATGGGTAAACACGAACTTTTCCCTCTCACAGCAGCTGCATTGCCATTTTTCGCTCTCATAAATGGCAAAAATTAATAAATAATAGACTTATTAAATAAATAAAAATGAGTCTCCCTATAGCAATTCAAACAAAAGCAACTTGCATTTAAATGCTTTCAGAAAACGAGTGTTTCAAGTTTTGGTGTTAATTTCGAGCAAACACGAGGCTGGAAGGTTAAGGTCGCTTTAATAAACACTGTGAAAAGTGCTCCTACGAAGAAATGTAACACGCTGGGGATATACACTAATGCAATCAACTTCTCAGGCATAAGTGAATTAATACTTCTGTAAGATAGCTTACTTACCTACATCAAAGATGTCTGCAGAGCCATTATTCTTAGATAAATAATTTACAGTGTATACAAAGTGTTGACTGATTCTTTGTTTCATCCTTATGTTTTGCTGGGTAGTGTACTTTTCCGAAAGGTATAAAAGCATTGATGTGATTTTCTGTCAAAGTTATTTGATTCTGCATCGTTTTCTTAATGAAATGAATTTTTACTGAGGTTTTTTTCAGTTGAGTAGTGGAGAGCAGTGGTTGGAAAAACTACATTTCCTTTGTAGCGAATTACGACTGCTTTGTTATAAATGTAATTAACTACAACTACTTTTTGTTTCATGTGGCGACTACAAATTACTTTTGAACTGTAGTCGCTACTTCGCTACTTTAAAAAAAAAATACATAAATAAAAAGCTACACCGTTTGAAGATTGACCGAAAAAATTCGAACAGTAGTTTACATTAATAAATTAACTCATGTGAATGTGGAATAGAACTAGAAATTGTCTTTGAACTTATTTGCTTCTTTCCCTTCTTGTTAATTTTTTTTGTCAAAATTTGTCCTTTTTAGATATTTTTTTACAATTTTTCGCCACAAGAAAGGATTCAAAAGTTGAAAGATTGAAATAATTCAACCTTCAATTTTTTTAGTTTACTGCCAAGGAATATTTAGGAACATGAAAATTATTTGAAGGAATATAAAAATCATGATGCCAAATAAACCATTGACATCAAACAGATAAAATGTATTTCTTCAAAATGATGCATCGAAGATCAGCTCATATTTTTATGTTTCTTATTTCTCATTGCATCCGCTGCTGTATTCGTGCAAGATTTGCACCCGTTAGAGTCAATTAAACCTTGTTTTTTTTCCTTCGTTCTCTCTTTCTTAATTTTTTTCATTTACTTTTTAATTTTTTCTTTTAAATTAAAAAGTAGTTTAAAGCAATCGCTACAAACTACTGTATTTTTGTATCGCGCTACTCACTGCTCTACTTTTTTTTTTTTTTTAAAGTAGTGCGCTACACTACAAACTACTAAAAAATGTAGCTACTACAGTAGTTTCGCTACTTGTAGCGCACTACTTCCAACCACTGGTGGAGAATGGGAGAGTTAATTTGCATTATGCGTTATACATGTAATATACATGCACTCAGATTCCGACAAAAAATATGAAATCTTAGATACTAGGAAAGATTTTTAGCTGTCAGGCAAATTATTTCTCAGAGTTTATAAAAAACATCAGAGCGACATTGCTTACCCGCATAATACTTCGCGAAACATCAAATCAATGCCCAATAAACAAAGAAATGTACATAAATAATTAAAATAAAATAAATAGATCTGTAACTAAACATGTAAATAAAATTAAATCAAATTAAAATAAAAGCTGATGTAGAAAAAACAGCTAAGCAAAAGACATATTTCTTCTGAAATCTGAAACATTAATTTAAAACAAATAAATAAATAAATAATTATATAAATAGTAATAAAAGTATTTTATTTAAAATGTCAAAGAAATTTTTTCCTGTTCAATTTAGAATATTTAAAAGATACAGATGAACTTCAACTCTAAACATGTGTTCACCATTCTGTTTTCTCGCACATCGGACACATTCTGAACTTAAAAGGTAGCTAAATAACTAATTTCTTCAGTTCTAAATTAAACTGAAAATTATCATCTTAGTTAATTATTTTAATCATTTTATACTTACATTTACATGCTGTTTAGAAAAAAATTAGAGTGTTGATGTTTTAAAACAAAATTTTTACAAATTTTACTCTATTAGAGGGCTTAAGACGTAAAAATGTTTACTTTTAATTTGATTCCATACATTTAAAACTTTAAAATTGTATGCAGTGCAATGCATCACATTACCAGTAGAAAAACTAAATAATTAACATAGCCAAGAAACTTAGCCCGTGTTTCCTTACTTCATGTCGGTGTTTCGAACTTTGAGAATTGAAAGAGAAGGACTTCTTGATTAGATGACAAGAATTCACTATGCGAATGTAAATCAATAAGACAGCGGCTGATCTTTTTTCAGTAAAACAAAAGCAATAGTTAAAACTTAGAAGGTGAAACTTAAAAATAAAAGCTTAATAATCAGTGAAGTATCGATTTCCATTCAGTGCATTTTGTGTTATCTTATACAAATTACTTCGAAATTCATATAATTTAACAATGGTTTAAAAAATTTTAAACCTTCAGAATTTTTTTTGGCAAGCACTTTTCAGTAGCTGCGGAAGCGACTTTTCGTGAAAAGAGTACTTTGTGAAGATGCTTATAACTTTTTTATTGATAAATATATCAAAATGATTTAAAAACCACTTGATTGAGCAAAAACGGATCTAAATTTCTATACCAGTTATTTCTCTGATAATTAGTAACAAATTTGTGTAAAATTGGCTTAAAAATAAGATTTTTTGTGTGAAATTTTACATTTTTGGCATAAAAATATTAGTAGAAGGAATTAAGACTCACCCTTACTTTTTTTTCCCTTGAATAGATATCTCATAGGACTATTCCCAGAAGTAGTGTGGAACATTTGAAGACAGTCCTTTTTTTTATATAATTTGTCAAACTTGGCATTTTGGAGAAAAAATGCTAACTTTGAGATTTAATATCTGAAAAGGAACTGAATGAAAATTTACAAAAATTTAACTGGATAACCTTCTTATAGTAGTAAATATGTAGAAAAATTGTTATGAGTGATATCGTTCTAGTTTTAGAGATATGGAGCCGCGAAGTTGACTGAAAAATCTCACTTATTTTGACGCCAAAAAATCATCACATAATGCAAAATTAATTATTCTCATAATATTAGATGAGTTTTTTGTAGTATAAACTAACCCTTTTACCAAAACATATAATATTTAAATTTATTTTCCATTTACAGAAAGAAATAATTTAGATATTATGCTTTTATAAATACATTTTTTTCTACGTGTTAGTCATAAAAACATGATTTTCCACTCTAAAGCTGGGCTTTCACGGTCTTCATGCATCTAGTAAGCAAAGGACAATTATAGTTTTAATCTAACCTACAACTCTTCATTCATTTTTAAAGTTTAAAACGTTAAAACCCCCCTACAGCACCAAAAAGTCGCTCAAAATCCAAATTTAAGCTCTAGATCCTGCCATTTTCCGTGAGACTGCGTTTGCATAACAGCAGAAAATGGCGGACGTATTTTCGCGAAAAAGGGTAGGATCTAGAGCAGTGTTTCCCAACCTTTTCAAGCTCATCACCCCCTTCAAGATGCTGACTGACACCTATCGCCCCCCCCCTTCTTTTTTCTTCCTCGAAAAAACCATAATTTGGAGCAAGTGAACATCTATAATATTAAAAATATAAGTACCTAACTCAAATTTGAAGTAAAATGTAAGCAATAAAGATACTATAAATAATCACTTTCAAACTAAAAATATTAATGAATAAATAAAATACCTTTATTTTTTTTCTTTCACGAAGCGAACTGATATAATCATTTGAAGGGAAATATTTAACTAAGATCATTGATGTACTTATCAAAAAACAGAAGTACATTTTTCAAGAAATTATTTTCTTTTGTTCGCTGGAATCTGGGTAATTAAAATCATTGAAATAAAAAATTGGAAGGAAAATAAATTGAAAATCCGAAAATTCATAAAATTGACAGTGAATGATAAAATATTCACTAAGGTTAATCCGAGGTGCAAAGAGGAAGCGCTTGAACTTCAATTTGTTTCTTTCTTAACGTGTAATTAATTGTCTGAACACTGAACAAGCGGTTTCGTACATATTTACAATTTCGGTTTTCGTTACCCTTTTTTACTGCTATTTTCTCTTCTAAATACCCATCGCC
>JAXGGA010012108.1:0-39912 GCA_038373865.1 Uloborus plumipes | reverse complement strand
ACTTGACTTTTTTGTAAAGTAAATTATAAACAAACGCGTTACTTCCCTTGAAATTTATATGTGATAAGCTGTCAGAAACGATTGTCACTTAAGAGTTTTTACGCCTCTGAGGCTGAGAGGGTGGAAAGCGCTTGGTGGGATAGCTCCTGGACTGCATTTAAGTGGCTGTTCTTCTTACTACTATTATATATACAAAAGTTTGTTTGGATGGATTTATGGATGGAGCAGTCAGTTGATAAGCAGTCCGAAAAAATTATCTTTTTAACTAAGCCTTTTTTGAGCCTCTGTCGCCGGGCGACATAAAGCACATGTTCTGACAGCTTCTGGAGCTCAGTAAAATATGTTGTAAATACAGAAACAATAATGGATGATTAATGTAGGTACTTAATTTTTTTCTGTATTTTCTAAAAAAAAAAAACTTAATAAATTCAAAAATTTGCTTATTTATTGCCTTTAAGGCGGAACAGAGTTGGCCGGGTCAGCTAGTTGTATTATAATTGTTCTCTGTGGCTGTTCCTTAAATAGAGTGTCCCTTATTCAGAGGTAAATAAGTGGAGGCCCCTAGTCAAAGGGGCTGGGACTAGAAAAAGTGTCCCTATTTCAGAAGTGTCTCTTAGAGGAGGTCTTACTGTAGCTATTGTCCGTCCATGAAAACCGCTCCCAGTACTCAGGAACCATTACACTTGAAAAAGGGGTGATGAGTTGTGAGTGGGAACTTCCCAAAGTTTTCAATTTAAAACTTGCATTTGCTATCCCTTTGACACATTCAACTGAACTACGTATTTGAATCTAGCATCGTTCTCTACGTTGTTTGATACGGCTCAAAATGCTTCTTATTATTCTTCCCTTTATTGTTATCTTACCTAACACCCCTATTTTGGTAAGATTAGAGAAGACATGACGCATGCGTAAGTATGCGGAAGGTTTCAATTAAGAAAGTCAGACACTATATTATGCGCTCCAATGATTAGGGGATTTTTACCTAAAAGCCAGTTAGTTATTAATAGAAATGTCAATGATATTCTATAGTGCACTCCTCTAATCAAAGGCTTTGACAAAACAGAGTTTAATGGTTCTATTTCTTGTCTTTTTTAGGAAGAAATCCACACATCAGATCTCGGATCAGTGAACTCGGTTAGTATTTTATGCTCTAATATTCAGTTTTGAATGTAACCAACTATTACTTTTCAAAAGACTATGTGAGATTTAAAATAAATAATGGGCGACTCTCTAAAAATTCATGATTTTCTATACAGAATCTGTCCGGGCATGTTTTTTTTTTTTTTTTTTTTTTGACATGTTTGTATAATATTAATACTATTGCTCAGGAAATGAATCTATTACTTAAGTTCGAAAGAGGGCCGATTGAAGAAAATGTTTTTCTCATAAATCATGACAGGAGACAAGTCCCCTGCCTAGTATAACTAGGCAGGGGATTGTGCCAGGATATTGTGCATTTGCACTTTGTTGCGTAATATCTGCAAAACTATTGGACCATAATTTATTACAAAACTACCCATACATGTAGACACAAATCATGGACATAAATAATGTGTCTCATAATTAAACTAATTAACATTATTAAAATCACTTACCAGAGGACTGTTTTCGCAACGACCAAGATGCATACTTTCATCACAAATGTGGCTCTGAAACTAAGCAAAGTGGCGTTTCAACACCGTTCTCGACATTAGAATGATTACGTTAAACTTCATGACAAAAAATATTTTTAAGAGTATAGATTTTTTTTAAACAGCTTTGAATTTATGGCAGGGGACTGTTTGAAAAAGCTCCAGACAGAAATTACATGATAATTTTAAGTTTCAGAATTGCGTAATTAGAACTTATTTCATGAAAAATATACTTGCATTATTCTAATTTTAAAAATTAACTGTCAAATTTATGCACTATTAATAGGTTTTTTGAAATATTACCATCAAGTGTTAGACTATACGATCGGGACAGCCAGGGTACTGTGCAAAAGCACAGTCCCCTGGCTTACTTACTTAGATAATTTCTAGAAAAAAAAATGCTATCGCTCCAAATACTATTGGGCTACAAAGTATTAATGTTTTACTTGAATTAAGAGAGATAATTACTTTATTATAGTATATTATTTTCAAAATACTCGGTCCGAACAGCCAATTACGAGTTCACAGAGAAACGCACTAACAACAATAAAACACCTAAAAATAAATAATACAGAGAACTTATGAGGAGATTTGTGTTTGTCAATGTGCCTGTCGCAACATCCAAACACAGCTGTTTTCGGATGTCTTTTCGCCCATAAACTCACATTCTTTGTATTGAAAAAGGTGTTCCTTGTAGCTGCAAAACACGCTTTTGCAGCAATCTGCATTTTTGGGCTTTAAAACGCTGTAAAACCTTAATTTACTTTTATGTCCTAGAATTTTTTTTACACGCTTTTTTTATTAACTTCACTTGTATCTATCTATATATAATGGCATCTTCCAACTCAATTCTCACCCACATCCTGTGATCGAATTATTTTCAATTTTTCCCAGGTAGCACAGAAAACGTTTAAACGTTTTCTAAACGTTTTTAATCCGTTGTCACAACGTTAATAACCACTTTTACAACCTTTAAAAAACGAAGTGTGCTACTTGGGTTGGCATGCAACCTCAAACTCGTTGCCAATGCAATACTAAATAATCAAATTAATTAATCGTTAATTATGAAATGATTAATTTACTCCACTTTTAAGCAGCATTTTTACATAAATCCTCTTCCATGAGTCGAAAAAATGCTCGCACCAATTAATATTATATTGTAACGAGTCCGTAGCACCTTCAACTTTCTTCAAATGAGCATTCCAATCTTGAGGAAGTAACTATAAATTTATTTGCAAGTATTTACACAATTTACAATATGAGCAGGAAACAATTGCTAAACATCCAGCAATTAGGTAGCAAAACAGTACACTGTACTCTCAACAGTAACTCAGCACCACGTATCAAACGTGAACAGTAATTAAGCAATTACAAAAGCAAAACAACCATTCGCCAAGCGAACGAAAACGAGTCACCAGATCAAATCTGAAAACAACTGACTGACTTGTGTTCAAGGCCAGCTATTTATACACGGAAAGAAACGTCCACACTATTCGAGAAAAACCTGGAATATTTTGTTTCATTCATAACTTTGAACAATCCATTCACAAATTCTAGCGATAAGAAAAAAAACCACGCGAAAATGTCTTCACGCTTATTAAAGTTAGGGCAAGTGTAAAAACTGCAAAGTGTTTCAGGGCCGGTATACAGATGATAAAAGTGATATCTTCAGATACATTTGCAACATGTCGCCAGATAAAACCAAAACTAATGAAAATAAAGCAAGGTAGGAAAAACCACAACTATTTACAAGATTTGTAACATTGCCCCCTTCCTAAGGACTGCCCGTCCCGGGCAGTACAATCCCCAGAAAAGAAGCAAGGGAAAATTTACAGATGCACACATTACGTGATAACCAATCATAAACATGATAAACAATAACAATGAGAACATGAAAGAAACACTAACATTGATAAAGTCATATTACAAACAATTAAAGGCAAAAGTTATTTACAAAATTTACAAGCAAGTTACCATGGTAGCTTTAGCTTTATTTTACGAACTATGGCCATAGTATGGGGCTAGCCGATCATAATGTACAACTCTGGGTTTTGAATGTGATGACTTCTGGATCCTCACTACGACGTCGTTCAGCCGGTGGAGAACTGTGTAAGGTCCATCCCAATGCGACTGCAATTTGGGTGACAGACCTTTACGTCGGATGGGATTCCATAGCCATACCTTGTCACCTTCTTGAAAGTCATGGCCAGTGGACCTTGTGTCGTATCGGGTCTTCATTTTCTCCGTCGCGATGTTGATTCGCTCCCGTGCGAAGTGATGAACGTCCTCCAACCGGGCCTGGAGATCCTGGACGTATTCCTCATGCGATGAAGGCGCATCTGGACGGAGACCGAAGACGAGATCACAAGGTAGCCGGAGCTCTCGGCTGAAGAGCATCTGTGATGGGGAATATCCGGTGGTCTCGTGGACAGCACTGCGGTAGGCCAGCAGGAACAGAGGAAGTTTCTTGTCCCAATCCTGTTGATTTTTGGAGACCATAAGCGAGAGATTATTAAGGATTGTCCTGTTGAATCTCTCCACCATGCCGTCCGATTGTGGGTGTAGTGGTGTCGTTCGAGTTTTCTCAATTTTGAGGATATCACATAGGCCCTTAAACACAGCAGAGATGAAGTTTCTTCCCTGATCGGAATGGATCTGCAAAGGTGTCCCATATCTCGAGATCCAATGCTGGACTAGAGTCTCTGCTACAGTGGTAGCTTCTTGATCCGGAATGGAATATGCTTCGGACCATTTGGTGAAATAGTCAATGGAAACGAGGATGTATTTGTTCCCATCAGTAGTTTTCGGTAGAGGACCAAGAATGTCGATCCCGATTCGTTCGAAAGGAGCTCCTACGTTGTAAAGATGTAGCTTCCCGCGGCTTCTTCTCTTCGGTCCTTTACGGGCAGCACAGGCGTCACAAGAATGACACCACTTCTCCACGTCATCCTTCGCCTTGCTCCAGAAGAAGCGCTCTCGAACCTTGTGGAGGGTTTTCAGGATACCAAAGTGTCCTCCAGTCGGACTACTGTGCAATTCCTTTAGAACGTCTGGAATTCTTGATCTGGGAAGGAGTAACTGCCATTTAAATGCTTTGCCATCGTCAGATTCCCATTTCCGATACAGGACGCCATTTCGCAACTGGAGAGATTTCCATAGAGCCCAGTATCTTTTCGTCGCAGGACTGTAGAGAGAAACGTCTTGCCAACTAGGTCGCCGACTGTCCTTTTCCATTAACTCTATGATAGGCTTTAGGTCTGTGTCTTCAAGCTGATCTTTTCTTACTTGGTCGTCACTCCATGGATCAGGATCTGAAGATGATGAAGTAGCAGTAACTTGACAGGCAGTAGGGATTGTCGTCACGTACTGTTTCTCTATTCGGGAGCAATAATGGCAGTTCTCGAAACAAGGTCTTCTTGATAATGCGTCAGCATTCCCGTGTGACATGCCTTTTCGGTGCTTAATCTCGATGTCATATTCCTGGAGCCGCTGTATCCACCTGGCTACCTGGCCCTCTGGATTCTTGAAGTTCAACAGCCAAGTTAAAGAGGCATGATCAGTCCGGAGCAGGAATTTACGGCCGTAGAGGTAATGATGGAAATGTTCTACAGCTTTAACTATGGCGAGCAATTCCTTTCTCGTGACACAATAATTTCGCTCCGACTTGGATAAGCATTTGCTCCAGTAGGCGATGACATGTTCGTTACCGTCTATTTCTTGAGATAAAACAGCTCCAACGCTCTCGTGGCTCGCATCAGTGTCAAGTATGAAGGATTTTTCAGGCTGAGGATAAGAGAGAATAGGCGTTGATGTTAAAGCCTCCTTCAGCTGTAGAAATGCATCCTCGCATTCTTTGGACCATTCAAATTTTTGTTTGCTCTCCGTCAGCTTATGCAAAGGTCGTGCAATATTGGAAAAACCCTTCACAAACTTCCTGTAGTACGTGCAGAGCCCCAGGAAACTTCGCAGCTGATGGACATTTTCGGGGCGGCTCCAATTCTTGACTGCAGACACCTTATCTGGATCTGTTCGTACACCCTCAGAAGAGATAATGTGACCAAGGTAGTTCACCTCACGGCGGAACAAATTACATTTGGACGGGCTTAACTTCAGGTTGGCTTCCTTAAGCTTTTGCAGCACCTTCCTAAGATTAGCCAAATGTTCCTCAAAACTGCGTCCTATGATGATGATGTCGTCCAAGTAGACAAGACAGGATTCATAAGAGAGTCCTCTTAACACTGATTCCATAAGACGCTCAAACGTGGCTGGTGCATTGCAGAGGCCGAAGGGCATCACTTTAAACTGCCACAAGCCTTGTCCGGTTGTAAACGCCGTCTTCTCTCGGTCGTCGGGGTGTATCTCCACCTGCCAGTAGCCGCTCTTTAAATCCAGGGTCGAAAACCACTTGTGTCCGGAAAGGGTGTCCAGAGTGTCATCGATCCGTGGAAGAGGGTAACTGTCCTTCTTGGTGATGTCATTCAGGCGTCGGTAATCAACACAAAATCTGGTGGAGCCGTCTTTCTTTCGGACCAAGACAATAGGGGATGCCCAAGGACTGGATGAGTGTTCGATGACGTCATTCTCCTGCATCTCTTTCAAGAGGATCTCAACCTCTTCCTTCTTGGCGAACGGTAGTCGTCTTGGATGCTGCTTGATAGGGGGATGATCTCCAGTGTCGATCCTATGCTGCGCTAAACTCGTGCGACCAACATCTTCGGTTGTAGATGAAAACACCTGCTTGAAGTCGTCCACCAATTTTTCCGCAGCGTATCTTTGATCCTTCGATAATGCTGCACTCCCAATTAATTTCGAAGTCAAGGATTCGGAAGACACAGTCTCGGAGGAATCAATTCTTCTGATGATGCAGTTTACGAGAGTACAAGTTGCCAACACTTCTCCTTTCTTGATATTCCTCGGCCTTTCACTTACATTGGCGACTCTCACAGGAACTGCATTCCTTGAAAGGTCCACAAGCGTAGATGCCACTAGTACTCCTTTTGGGCTATTACTCTGGTTAGGATATTCAATTAGGCCGAATTTAAAGCTGTTGTTTTCCTTGATGGAGCCAGGTATTAGTATTTCTGATCTTGGGGGAATCAATAAATCTGTTTGGGCTATTATTTGATGAGCGGATTTTAAGTTATTTTCAGCGTTGAAAATTGCTATGTCTTCCCTCATCGAGTGCAGCTCATTATTTTTAAAGTCGATAGAAAAATCAAATGTTTTCAAAAAGTCCAGTCCGAGAATGAAGGGATCTGTAATGTCAGCGACGAATGCCGTGTGATGGTAAGTGGCGCTTCCGAACATTATTTCTAAGTTCACTTTTCCTTCAATCTCGATTTTGTCACCTGTCACAGTTTGAAGAGTAACGCAGGGCGGCGTCCATAAGATCTTGAGTCCAAATTGACGAGCCACATCAGTCTTAATAATGGTAACGTTGGCTCCTGTGTCCACAATCATTTCGCAGGGAAACCCATTCACATAAGCGTAAATGAAGAGTTCGTTGCAGCCGCCACTTCTTGAAGAAATCTGGAAAACTTTAGGATGGGGCTCATTCCAATTTGGCGACCTCCGCCCCGCGAGATTGCCATAGCTTAGTTTTCCTGAGCTGGAGAGGAAGAGGTACCCTTCCCTCTTGTTTCTTGGCGGGCTTCGCAGTTCCTTCGTACGTGGCCCTCACCGCCACATTTCCAGCACTTCAGTGGTTGTCCACTTTGGTCTTTGCGAGTCTTCTTCAGGGTCCCCAAGATCTCTTTGATTTGTCGCTCAACTTCCGAGAGACGAGTTGAGTTTGAATCCTGGACACTTACTTCCACGCCCCTGATTGAATGGCGATCCTTGCGGGATGTTTTCTGTGCAGCCTCGAACTTCATTGCGTAGACCAGACCGGATTTAAGATCCTTAATGTCCGCCATCCGGAGAGCCGTCTGAACTTCCGGATTTCACTCCATCTATGAAGTAGTTCAGGGCCAGGCTATCGCGAACATCTGAAGGACAGTTCGAGAAGGCGAGATGGGAAAGCCTCTCAACGTCTGTTGCAAAAACTTGCAAAGTCTCTCCATCCCTCTGGAGTCGGGATTTCAGCTGGAGTTGGCTGAATTCTTTTTGGCATACTTCGCCAAAGCGAAGCTCCAAGGCCGATGATAAGGCTTCGAAGTCACAGAGCTTGTCCTCTGGGAAGGTCTGTAGTATTTCAGCTGTATCCCCTCTCAGCGAGGCTGCAAGGTGACAGGCTTTCGTGGAAGAGTCCCAGGAGTTTGCTTCTGCAACGATGAGGAACTGCTTCTTGTAAATATTCCACGAGGTCTTCCCGTCAAACGTGGCCAGTTTGATGGATGGACGAGAAGTTCCAGCTGCAGCTACACAGTCACTTGAGTTGTTGGAGGATGCTGATAACTTTGATTCAATTTCTTTAATTTTCTTTTCCACGTGATTTTCTACTGTGGTGATTCGATCTTCAACGCTGTCAACTTTTTCTTCAAGAGCCTCCATTTTATTTTCCATATTGGCAAATTTACTTTCCACCAAACTTTTCATTGACGTTAGATCGCTCTTAATTTCTTCTTGACTTGAAGTTATGCTAGCGGTTAAATCATTCTTAATTTCTTCTTGACTTGAAGTTATGCTAGCGGTTAAATCATTTTTTAATTGTTCTTGATTAGTAGCCAGCTCATTCTTTAATTGTTCTTGATTAGTAGCCATAGTCGCCATATCATTTTTTAATTGTTCTTGATTCGCAGCCATGTCATTTTTAACAGCGTTGATCGCATCCAGGAGTTTTTTCAGTTGTTCATCCATTGCTCGAGTAATTACCATAAAATTCCGAAGTCAAAAAGTCCACAGGAAGAAAAGTCCAAGTTCACAGATAATTCCAAGAAAGTCCTTGAAGATGCCCCACGTCGGGCGCCAAAATTGTAACGAGTCCGTAGCACCTTCAACTTTCTTCAAATGAGCATTCCAATCTTGAGGAAGTAACTATAAATTTATTTACAAGTATTTACACTATTTACAATATGAGCAGGAAACAATTGCTAAACATCCAGCAATTAGGTAGCAAAACAGTACACTGTACTCTCAACAGTAACTCAGCACCACGTATCAAACGTGAACAGTAATTAAGCAATTACAAAAGCAAAACAACCATTCGCCAAGCGAACGAAAACGAGTCACCAGATCAAATCTGAAAACAACTGACTGACTTGTGTTCAAGGCCAGCTATTTATACACGGAAAGAAACGTCCACACTATTCGAGAAAAACCTGGAATATTTTGTTTCATTCATAACTTTGAACAATCCATTCACAAATTCTAGCGATAAGAAAAAAAACCACGCGAAAATGTCTTCACGCTTATTAAAGTTAGGGCAAGTGTAAAAACTGCAAAGTGTTTCAGGGCCGGTATACAGATGATAAAAGTGATATCTTCAGATACATTTGCAACATGTCGCCAGATAAAACCAAAACTAATGAAAATAAAGCAAGGCAGGAAAAACCACAACTATTTACAAGATTTGTAACAATATGTTGATAGAAAACCCTGAATTTTTTGCAGCAGACGAAATTCGTTCGAATGTTCTAAAGTAATTGAAACATAAGTTATAATTATTTTTAACTCATTTCATGCTAAGATGTAGGTGAGCCTTTAACAGAAAATTCATTGTTAATCACGGTCATTGTTGTACATTTATTAAAATGCATGTCAAACTTCAAAGGACTATTAGTATGATTTTTACACTTATATTAAAAAGTAAGAAGTAACAAATTTCATGAACGAAAAAAAAATCTTGAGTCATGTTAAAATAAATTATATATATATATATATATATATATATTTTTTTTTTTTTTTCATAAAACGGTTAAGACTAACAAACGAAAAATAAATTAATAATTTAAAAAAAACTAAAACGACACGGTTTGTGTCTATATGAATTAAAAGGTAAAAAATTATATTTTTAAGTAAAGTTTGTTCAGCAGCTAGAAGGCTGATGAAACAAATTTTTTTAATGTACAAAAAAAAAGCTCGGGAGGAGGGGGGAGGTAGATAGTGGATGTCTTAAATTTCTCACCGTTAACTTGTTGTTAGCGTTTTGGAAATGATGCAGAATCCTTGCCAAAAGGTCTTGTCGTAAAGTTAGACATATTTCGCGTTGCCCCTGCTCGTTCCTCCTCTGTGTTCGGACTCCACTTGTAATCATGACCTCCGTGCTCCGCATAAAGAAGAAGCATTAGGAACAGAACTTTTTGATTTTGAAAATGGCAGCACGGTTCGCTCCTGGCTGGCGGCAACCACGTTTTTCGTCAGTGCAGCTATACCATCTGACGATGTTGCCTCGTCAAATTAATTCCTGATTTTTCCGCCACATCTCATCATGCCATTTTGTACTCTTAAAATAACTACAAGAAGCTTGACTCCTGGGAACGTATAATGCGATGGAGTCCTCATTTTGTTCTGAATGAAACGCCAGATGCAGTCCGCTCCAAGTTAGCTTTCTACGACAACTGAAGTCCGCTCGAGACGTACAAGATGACCCCAAAGAGTTCCTGAGTGGCGGCTGTCCTGCATCAAAGTCCTGCAACATAGTTAGGACGACCCCGACTGTTCCGAAATCTATTCCGCGGTGATGGAAAATAATTTGGAGTACGAACACAGAGGAGGAACGAGCAGGGGCAACGCGAAATATGTCTAACTTTACGACAGGTCTTACACATTTAATAAATATCCCCGTTTTTTAAATTTTTCCTATTGTTAAACATAAATCCAAAAATAGTGAAAATATGTCAAAAACTTCTTTTAGGGTAACAAGGAACTCCGTGTCCCTTTTCAATGCAAATTATGTTTCAGAAGCTATGCAGTTACCGATAATTACATTGATTATATTATTAATTTTATTTATCTATTTCATTTTTTAAAAATTTATTTATTTATTATTTTCAATTTATTATTATTCTATTTTCATTTGTGTTTTATAGATTGATGATTCTGAAACTAATCACATCGACTATTGTAAGTATTGCTAATGCCTGTTACTGTCCGTCCGTCGCGAACAGTTCCACTTAAAAAAGGGTAAATGGGTTGTGGGTGATTATTTTCCAAACTATTCAATTTAAAACTTGCATTCACTATATTCTTTTGACATATTCAACTAAACTATGTATTTGAAATTGTTTGATACGGTTCAAAATGCTTTTTTTATCCTACTTTCCCGTTAAAAATAAAAGAAAGACGAAAAAAGTATTAAAAGTAGCTTCATGCATCTAAAAAATATCGCCAAGTCCAAAAAATATCGCTAAGTTAAAAAAATAAAAAGGTAAAATGAATATCGAAAAATTAAAAATTTGAAAGTAGGGTATTGAGATGGGGAATTTGTGTGTCGGTTGGTCTGTCTGTCCCCTCCTAATAACTTTTGAATGACTTTGAAACTTTTATTTTGTTGGAAAGATCTCGGCGAGTACAGCCCATTCCCTTATTTGATTTTTCGATTTGAACAGCTTTTGGTTCAACTTTGAACCGTTCAAACAACCTGTCCCGCGATGCTAACTTTTGAGTGAACAGTAGGGTATGTCATAAAAATAAAAGGTTCTTTTTTCGACTTGGTACACGCACTCTCCTACGTATTCACTCATTTTGAGTTGCTTGGTACAAAAAAAAAGTTTTTGGAAAAAAAGTTTAGCTACCGGGAAAACGCAATTAATACGGTGTTTTTTTTTTCAAAAAATTCACTATTTTCAGGTTGAATACGCAATATAGCTGCGAGAGTTTTTTTAAAACTTGTTCTTCTAACTTAAATGCATGTTTTCAACTCTAATGAACAAACTTTCCTTATAAAAAATGCAGTTAAATATACATATCGTCTCTTTTTGTTTTTAAAAAGAGCAGAAACTATCTGTAATCGTTCCTACTGAAACGGGTTACGCTTCTGGTCAATCGACACCGCTGTCTTCGTTAGGCAGTCTGCTGTTCAGGGGAAAATGCCACCTGCATCTGGGGAAGTGATCCCTATTTTGCTAATTAACGCTCCCCCCCCCCCCCCCCCCAGATAGGTTTTGACCAGCAGACGCGTTTTCACTTAAATGTCTCTCATCCTGCCGAAGATTTTCCGACACAAGGCAAATTGAGATTCTCTTTTTCGTTTTATTAAAGGATGGATTGATTTCCACTAAAAACCTGGAAAGCAAAAGACACTAATAATTTTAAACATCGAAGAAGTCGGACTTACAGTTCGACTCTCTCGAAAGCTAGTGCCGTCGTGTAATATTATGACTCGAGGAAATACCCTGGAATTTTTATAGTATAGCTGTACGAAGTAAATGAAACTACCTTGCTATTAGTAGTCTGTGGGCCAAGTGCAAATATCGTTCAGGTTCGTTTACCAATCTTAGGGACTACGAGAACTTGCTTGAAATCTATTAATATTGATGTACTCAATCGAAAAATCCAATGTTCCCAAGCGGAACTTGTCTCATTAAGTTTTAATTAGTAATTGAAACACGAACTCTTTTCCTTGGCCTGGTCACTCTTTCACTAGAGACGTTGTCCCTAGGTGGCGCTATTGCACAAAATATTTGCAATCTAAAATTTTTAATAAACAGTCTTTCAACCATAATTTTACTTTTTTACTCGATTTTACATTTCAAAATATATTAATACGCTTTGAATCACTCACTTTTTTCGCTGTGTGACTTAATTTAAAATCAAAATCGAACATTGTATCAATCCGCCAGGCGTTTCAGATATTCTCATTCTTTATTTTTGATCAAAGAGCGCCAGTTCGCGCGGTTTCGTTTCGCGTCGCTGTCTTTTATGGCTTGATATCCCCTTTTGGCGATGTTTCACTAAGAGCAACTTTTAGTGGAACGACATTGTTGTATACCGTATTTTTTGCCGTATAAGACGCACCGTCTTATACGGCATAAATTTAAGATTAATTAAAATTGGGGGATTTAATTTATAATTGGGTGTGTCTTACACGGCGAAAAATACGGTAATATTGCGTTTTTTACGCTGCTATTTTGAATAACGTTTGATTTTTCAAAATTTTAATTAAATCTTATAAAATTGAGTGTTTATTGTTTTTGCTACATAACTTGCAGTCGTGAAAGGAGTTAGTGTAGGAGATACTGAGATTAAATAAGAACCAGTTTAGACATTTTTTGTTGCTGTTATTTATTTCTAGAACATAAATTAACTATTACTGTTTTTCAGAAAACCAATACTTATAAAATCACAGGCCCGTCATTTGGGGGAGGGGGGGAGTCAATTCCTCTTCTTCCCGGCTTTGAAAAATCAATTTACATGTAAGCGGGCGTGGTTTTTGTCATTTTTGGTGCAATTTACATTGTGTATGCAGTGTTTGCCCCCACTCCCCTGGAAAAATTTGAAATAGCTTGTGTAAATACATATAGGATATATAAGCAAGGGCGGATACAAGGGAGGGGCGATGGGTGCGATCGCCCCTCCCTTGAGGGACTCTTCCACAGCGGTTCTTAGATTTTGAAGTTCAAAAAAGGCAGTTTTAGTTGAATTTTGATGATATTAAGAGAAAGGGTGAGGATTCGGAGCTCTGATCTGGAAATTTTTCGAAATGGAAGACCAAAACATTTGTAAACAACATGTGTTAACAAGGGTGCATGGAGAAAAAAATGGGCAAGTAAGAAATAAAAACTCAATCGCCCCTCCTTTGGAACATTTATGGATCCGCCCTTGTATATAAGGGACTGATTTGTTACCACGAATAAGTAAGTTTTGAACGACGTCAATCTTCGCCAAATATGATTCGTGACTTTTTCCGTCAATTTTGAGCTTTTAAAAGTAATGCATATTTTATGATGTGCTTTCATAAATGTAATTTAAAATTTTAAATGAAACCATTAAGATCATGACAGAACCTATAGTCTGTGGGCCAATCACCGATATCGTTCAAGTTCGTTTACCAATTTTAGGGACTACGGGAACTTGCTTGAAATCAACTAATAGTGATGTACTCAATCGAAAAATCCAATGTTCCCAAGCAGACCTTGTCTCATTAAGTTTTAATTAGTGACTGAAATAGGTACTATATTCTTTAGCCTGTTGGCTCATTCACAACAAAAATTGTCTCTAGGTGGCGCTGTTGCACAAAATATTTGCAATTTAAAATTTCAATAAACAGGTTTTCTACCCTAGTTTTTCTTTTTCATATACGATTTTATGTTGCAAAATATATTAATAAGTCATAATATACTTACTTCACGTCTTTTGTGATTCAGTTACTAAGAAAATCACAAAAATGTATCAATCCACATTTCCGCTTGTTCTTAATCTCGTTGTTTCGTTAATGGCCCTATATAATCCAGTCAATGAATACATTATAGAATGCATGGAATATGCGAGAGTATTTGACTACAGAATATTGTTAGGGGTAGTTAGTAAGTTAATATACTGAAAGTCCCAGACCCTGGGGGGTGAGCTAAAGGTGGGGGGGGAGGGGGAAGCAAATTTTGGGTTTTTCGAAAAATCGCGGAAATGGTGGGAAAAATTGGTTTAAAATAAAAATTCAAACTAAACAAACTTCGTATAACAGTGTTTCTACACATATTTGTCGAATTTTCAATAATTTTCCAGGTGTATATTGTGAAAAAACGAGAAATTTCGGAAAAACTCTCTATTTTTGTCAAGCAACGTTGAATGGTTCTATTTTAAAAAGGGAGACAGCTTGATTACGAAAATGCACGATAGCAGCATTTCCACGTACTCCGATATTATTTAATTTTTATAGAAATGATAAGGAAGAGAAAAAAAAACACCAACACAAATCAACACCTCAAATATACGAATGTAACGAAAAACAAAACAAAGAAAAATCCCTTCTCATTCCTTATCTCTCTTATCACAATCACCCCTTGTTTCATAAAATCGGTTGAGACCTGACGCATGCGCGAATTCGAGGAAGGTCGCCGAAAAGAATATCAAATAGTATCTATATATCCATCTATATGTACATATAAATATATAGGCAGAGACAGACACATACACTGCTCGACATTGAAAATGCAACACCAAGAAGGAGTGGTCAGAAATTGATGAAATTTGGTAAGAAGACAGAGACAGCATGGAACAATAAGTGATATTTATTTCAAAATAAATAAGCAAAATTTAGAGCGAGGACGGCGTCGGCTCAGTAAGAAGTAGGACCACCGCGGACAGCGATGCACGAAGAAACACGTCTAGGCATGGAGTCAATAAGCTTGCGGATGGTGTCCTGAGGGATGGCACTCTATTCCCTTTCAACCATTTGCCACAGTTCGTCCTCTGAACGAGGCAGTGGCAGGTTCTGCAAACGGCGTCCAATCACGTCCCACACATGTTCGATTGGTGACAAGTCAGGAGAGTATGGGGCCAGGAAAGCATCTGTACACCTCGTAGAGCATGTTGGCTGATTCGAGCACTGTGAGGCCGGGCGTTATCCTGTTGAAAAATTGCATTTGGCAGACCCTGAAGGTAGGGGATTGCCACCGGCCGCAGTACATTATCTACATATCGTTGGGCCGTCATAGTGCCCCGAATACGAACTAGAGGTGACACGGAATTGTATGCAATAGCGCCCCGAACCATTATGCCACGTTGTCGCGCTGTGGGGCGTTCCACAGTTACTGCCGGATTCGATCTTTCTCCACGTCGACGCCACACACGTATGCGATGACTATCACTGGATAAACAGAAGCGGGATTCATCTGAGAACACTACGGTTTGCCATTCTGCCATCCACGTCGCTTTGGTCCGGCACCATTCCAAACGTTGGAGTCTGTGCTGTGAGGTCAATGGCAGTCTTCTTAGCGAGCGCCGTGATTGCAGGCCACGTGCAACCAGTCGACGGGAAATGGTTCTGGTCGACACAGGAACATCCAGGGTACCTTGCACGTGCTGCAGAATCGACGTACAAGTGACTTGCGGGTCCGCCACAGCTTGTCGGTGAATCCGTCGATCCAAGCGGTCTGACGTCACTCTGGCTGCACCTGCACCCCTCAATGTGGCTACATTTCCTCTTTCCAACACAACCTCTTTCGATGCACAGTGCTTGCATCCATGTGGGTATCAGCTGCAATTTGACGTATGGACCAACCTCTCCATCTTAGTCCGATCACCCTACCCCTTGTAAAGTCGTCTATATGCTGGAAGTGTCTTCGTTGAGGACGGCGTGGCATTTCCTCCTATCCCACGTATCCTTCGAGACAAAAACCAAATTTCTCCGATAATGAGTCTGGCAGAAAAACCAACATGAACATAGCCCACTTTTCAACTTCATTCTCTTATATCTTACTTCACGTGCGTCGGAGAGCTGCGCATTTCATATCATTTGCAGAACTCATAGTGACGTGCGTTTACGGTAAAATTTGCATGAATTTCTGACCACTCCTTCTTGGTGTTGCATTTTCAATGTCGAGCAGTGTATATATGATATTTAACGTAATTATCCGCCCCTAGAATTCCATTTTCGCATATTTTGCCATCGATCTTTAATGGCCTGTAAAAAACTAATGAGACAATATTTTTTTGGGAACATTGTGTTTTTTTCATCTGTAGACTCTAAGGATTCAGAAAAATATCACATTTCGTAGTCCCCGAAGTTGGCAAACGAAACCATGTTTCTAAGCATCTTTTCTGCCTTCTGCTCACAGACTATAGTAGAGCGGCCGTTACTTCAGTCAGGTTTGCTGTGTCATCAACCGCGGGAGATGCTATCATATATAGCCTTTTGGGTAATTTTGTGAAGGCAGGGCCATCTCGGTGAAGATAAAAAACATCTCATGTGCAATAGCAAAAGGGTGTTTCATGCTAAAAAGCATGTTGTGAAGCACTCAAGAGCAGAGGAGAGTTCCAATGTCGCAAAAAGTAACATTACTGCAATTTTTGTAGAAAACAGGAAGCACAACACTCTAACTCTTAGTCACGATGAGAACACTGGTAGCTCTCGGAGACATGCTACACTTAGGAGCAGGGTTGCCAGATTTAAGAACTGTAAATACGGGACAGGCTCTGGAGGGGAAGGGGGGGGGGAGATGAGAGATGAAGTCTAAAGTTCGAATTTTTGCAACCTTGACTTTGAAATTAAACGTTTCTCACAAATTTAAACGAAGAAGAAAAGAACACAATGATCATATGAATAAAAACCTCATTTTTTACCATTACATGGTTATTTTTTGTCATGAATATTGGTAGGATAGGTTTTCCGCTAATTATTGCGAAAATTCGTATTTCCGTGTTCATGACGCAGGCCCGTCATTTCAAATTTTGCCGGTTGGGGGGGGGGGGGGGAGGTCAGAGGTGGATCAAGTGAAGTGGGGGCCCCAAGCGGTAAAAGTTTTGGGGGGCCCCCTCCACCCCACTCAAAAAAGGGGGAGAGAAAATCCCCCCCTCCGAGAAAACCCCCCTCCCAATACAGTTTACCAACATTTTTTATTTACATACCTCATATAAATTGTCGTCTAGATTTAATTGCAGCAAAATCATTAATTATGTTTTCCGTGTCGATGCGGTTCAACAGTTCCTGTTCAATATACAGTATGACTAAGTTATTAAGCCCCTCTTCTCCCATTTTACTACTTAAATAATTTTTTACTCTTTTTAAAACAGAAAACGATCTTTCACCTGATGCATTTGACATAGGTATTGTCACAAATATTTTCAAAAGTGTCTCCATGTTTGGAAATGTGCAAGACATCCCTCTAGCAACTTGATAGATGCTTGAATATTGTGACACGAGAGACTTAAATTGTCTGAATTTTCAGATGTTCTTTTGAATGACTCCTCATTTTCTTTCTGAATCATAACAAAATGATCAAATTCATCTTCTAAAGTGCAAGCATCAATGTCATTGCTATACATGTTCGTTTAGCTACAGGTTGCAGTTATATCTAAAACCAGTGCATTCAAATTTTAGATTCTAGGAAAATTTCGGGGCCCCATGGCGCATCATGGGTCGACGGGGCCCCCTGCGGCTGCTTAGTCCGCGTACCGTTAGACCCGCCTCTGGGGGAGGTATATTATACCAAATTATGTAAATTGTACCAAAGAAAGCAAAAGCCACCCCATTTATATGTAAGTACATTAATTTCCAAAACCAGGGGGAGGCCATTGACCACCCGTCCTGATGTCCCAAATGATGGGCTTGTCTTGCGTGAGAATAGTCGCCCCTACTGATGACTAATGTTTAGTATGTACTTTTTCAAAAAACTAGACGAACCAATGGGGAAATTAGAACTCAAAATAATTTTAAGGACTCATTAACAAAACTTTCGATTACAATTGAGTAGACATACACTGTTAAAAATTTTCCTGAAATTTTACGGTAAAAGTTACTGGCATCCATGTTGCCAGTAACTTTCACGGTAAAATCCAATTTTACCGTAAAATTATACAGTAGAGAAAAGTAGAGTTGAAAAATGCAAGATGCGAGCACCTAGGATCGAACCCGAGGCGCGGTTATCGAACTTCGCTTCCCTATCCACCGTACCGAATAGACCACACATGGCGAATAGAAATTGAGTATTAGTTGTTACGCGCGCAGTAAGTCACGTGGTTTATCAACTGGCGCTGTAATCGTTTCTTTTTTATGGTACAATTTACTGTAAATATTTAGGTTACTGTAAATGCAACATTTTACAGTAATATTTACCATAAAAGTTTCCTGAATTTTTAACAGTGTAGAATTAAACCTTACTACTTGAACTCACTATAAGAAGTTAACCTAAAACAAATAAAAAAAATCAGTATTCATCATTTTTTGGGAAAAAACTGTACAGTTTTGTCAATATTAGAACATGATAATTATTCTTATATTACCTCGGAAAATTCCTTTATTTTAAATCATATTTGCTACTAGATTTTACTGCTGCAATAATTCTTTCTAAGTTTTGACGGTCTTTAGGATGCCATAAAACTCACTGTAATTTATATTTCTGTCGCTCATTGTAAAAATTATGCATCTTCAAGTTTTTAAAACGCGTATTTGTTTGCTAAATGGAATAACATTTAGTTACATCTTTTAGTACAAAAGCGAAGCGAAGCAGATTTCAAAAGATTGAATCAAAAAAAAAAAAAAAAAATCTAGTAACTAATAGTAGCTGAACACATATATTTCTTGAAAAATTGAAAATTGCTTTTTATATCATAAGGCATAGTAAAATCATTTACAAGGAGATACACCACTTTTACAATGAAGGTTTGTTGATTGTCACAATAATTTCTGCTCTAAATGAATAGACCACTAATATTACTTCAGAACAGGAAAATATTATAATTCAATCAATTTTCTTTTTAATCACTCTATTTCACATTTCTTGTTTTACTCTTTTTTTCTGAAAATAATGCTTCATTTTGTAAAATGCTGCTTCTAGCCAGAATACGGGACTTTAGCCGTCCCGTATCAAGGTTCCCCGGGACGCGGGACAATATTTCAAAAAACGGGACTGTCCCTTGAAATCCGGGACGTCTGGCAACCCTGCTTAGGAGACATGCTACATTACATCAAAAAACTCCTCCATTACATACTTTTTAGATCTTTCTTTCTGCTGGCTTCACATCAACGAGCAGATATTAAGTCATATAGTCGCAAAACTTGACGGACCAACTTCTCCAGAAAAGGAATGGATTGGTACTGTAGGTAAACTCTTCTTCTAAGTTGAGTTTCTTGAGAAAAAAAAAGTTTAAGCCAATTCAATTTTTGGGGCCCCTTGTTAATATGGACGAAAATGTTGCTAGTCAGTCGATCAGTTCCGTGGAAGGCAGAAGTATTGAAGCTCACTGATGGGTGGAACTATTTCCACCCCTAATTGATACTATTTTGTCAAATGCAAAGGCATTTTTACCTTAGTCCTCAGAGTAAAGAAGAGTAATGAGTAAATTTTCTGGAATAGCCCAAAAGGACCCGTTTTTTATACAGGAAACTTTGTTTTTTTCCCTCAAGAAAGTCCACTTTGGAAAAGAAAGTCTGTAATGGGGGAGTTAATCGATGTAATGTAGCATGCCTCCTTTCCAGCCAGACATTTAATTGAAAGTATCGCTGCCAATTAGTGAAGGCAAATGTCTATACCTATGTCTTTCAATCAGTCACATAATCCTATTTCACATTGCTCAGCCAGTTTTTCCTTTGTTGTCTTCTTCTTCTGGTGTATAGTGAGTGAGGTAGCGATCTCCACGGTCTTCTGTTACGGTCTTTCTTTGATGATGCTTTTCCGAAAGCTACCAGTGTTCTCATCGTGACTAAGAGAGTGTTGTGCTTCCTGCTTTCTACAAAAATTGCAGTAATGTTACTTTTTGCGATATTGGAACTCTCCTCTGCTCTTGGGTGCTTCATAACATGCTATTTAGCATGAAACACACTTTTGCTATTGCACATGAGATGTTTTCTATCTTCACCGAGATGGCCCTGCCTTCACAAGATTACCCAAAAGGCTATGGATGATAGCAACTGCCGCGGTTGATGACACAGCAAAACCTGACTGAAGTAACAGCCGCTCTACTATTATCAAGGTAGTTTCGTTTACTTTGTACAGCTATACTACAGAAATTCCAGGGTATTTCCTCGAGTCATAATATTACACGACGGCATTGGCTTTCGGGAGAGACGAACTGTAAATCCGACTTCTTCGATGTTTAAAATTGTTAGTGCCTTTCGCGTTCCAGATTTTTAGTGGAAATCAATCCGTCCTTTAATAAAACAAAAAAGATAATCTCAATTTGCCTTTGTTGGAAAACGCAACTGATATAAAAATCTTGTGCAGGATGAGAGACATTCTAGTCAAAACGCGTCTGCTGGTCAAAAGTTTTTTTTTGGGGGGGGGGATTAATAAGTAAATTGGGGGGGGGTCACTTCCCCAGTTGCAGGTGGCATTTTCCTCTGAACAGTTGACTACCTAACGAAGACACTGGTGTCAGTTGACCAGAAACGTAACTCGTTTCAGTAGGAACGATTATCGATAGTTTCTCTTTTTAAAAACAAAAAGAGACGAAATGTATTTTGAACTGTATTTTTATAAGAAATATATGTTTATTAGAGTTGAAAACATGCATTTAAGTTAGCAGAACAATCTTTTAAAAAACTCCCGCAGCTATATTGCGTATTCAACCTGAAAATAGTGAATTTTTTGAAAAAAACACCGGATTAATTGCGTTTTCCCGGTAGCTAAAATTTTTTTCTAAAAACTTTTTTTTAAACCAAGCAACTCAAAATGAGTGAATACATAGGAAAGTGTGTGTACCAAGTCGAAAAAAAAAAAACTTATTTTTATGACATACCTTAGTGAACAGTCCGATTTGAACACACTTTTTTTAGTTCGAAAGATCTTATCAAGGATACTTCATTCCCGTATTTACATTTCCGATTTGAACAATTTTTCGTTCAACATTGAACCGCTCAAGCAAGCTGTCACCCCTAATAACTTTTGAGTGAACAGTCTGATTTAAATAAACTTTTTTTTTTGTTCGAAGGATCTCAGCAAGGATACTTCATTACCGTATTTAAATTTTCAATTTGAACATTTTTTCGTTCAACATTGAACCGTTCAAGCAACCTTTCCCCACCTAATAACTTCTGAGTGAAATATCGAATGGAATAAACTTTTTTTTGTTTGAAAGATCTCGGAGAGGCTCATTCCCATATTTCGCTTTTTGATTTGAACCATTTTTCGTTCAATATTGAACCGTTCAGAAAAAAAAAACTTAACATTAGCGCCTACGGGGAATTTAAGTTGAATGTTGATCCTGAACTTAAAGTCGGATTTCTTTCAAACTAACTTTGTAAGAAAATGGTTTTGATAAATAATGTTTGTAAAGTCCTTTTCTGAATAATCTTCTGTGAGGACTGTGATTCCGACTCCGACTCCGCAAACATCACGGAAATGCAGGCTCAGAAAAAAAAATGACTGACTGTGCAGACGATTTTTTGTTTATTTATTCATTTTTTTATTTTATTTATTTATTATTATTATCATTTTTGGCAGACGATTTTTTTTGTAACAAAAACGTTTCATTCACGAGGGCATTTTATTCTTTATTTATATTTAACAACTGGCAACGGATTAAAAGTGAAATTCGAGACATTTTATCAACAGACGAGTTTTCTTTTTTCTTTCTTTGATAAAATGTGTTTTGATGTACTTTGCACTTTATTTTTTTTTGAAAACAATTGAGGAATTTTTCTACGGAAGAACTGTAACAGTTGAATTCTTTAAATGGTGCGACAAAACTTTATTTATTCATTTATTTACTGATGAGAGGGGTATATTTTGCTTTTAGAAATCAGCTTTAAGTGCTAAAAAGGTATGTTTGACATAATTTTCAGTCTCAGATAATCAAGAGAATAATGATCAGATGCTAGAATGCCGATGTCAATGTACGGGAAAGTAGGCTCGTTTAGTTCTTGACAGGACTTATTATTATTCTTCCCCCTTACTGTTATTTTATCAAACAACACTATTTTGGTAAGATCAGAGAAGACCTGACGCATGCGTAAATGCGCGGAAGGTTTTACCTAAGAAGATCAGACAGTAGTTTTTCGAGATTAATTAAAGATTTCCGTCTTGAATGTACGGATACGATTTCAATGCTTTTATATTGTTTATATGATGTGTTTTTACATTTAAACTTTGACTTTCGACGCATTGAGGTGAGTCGACACTTTTTAAAATCGATATTTCTCGTTCAATGTTTTTCCAATGTTGACGTTTTGCGTTTAATTAAAAAAAGTATCATAAATATACTCATTTAGGTATATTGGAATACTACATAAAAGTGATTAAGAATCAGTATTAGCAATAGAGTTTATTAAATTGGGAAACAGCAGTTACGGTTTTAATTTTGAATGATAAAAATTAAAACACAATTCAAGCTCAGACGAGACATCGCTTATAGCCAATGGCGGATTTGTCATGGCGCAAATGTCGCAATTGCGAAGAGCCTCCACAACATAACTGTCCTAATGGGATCCAAACCTTTACCTTAACCCTTTGAAGGGCGGTAGTTGCGCTGTGAAACCACCAATTTAAAAACAAATTCTCCATTTCATCTGAATTTTTTGAAAAAAAATCACTCGTGTGTGTGTGATTCCTTTTCTTTAAGTTTAATGAATACCAATGTGTAGCAGAAGAACAAAATTTTGGGTTTCAATTGCTTCAATTCCTTGTCCACCTCATTCCAAATTTTTTAACTGAAAATGGATTTTTGTTTTGGATTTTTTTTTTTTTTAACTGAAACAGACAACCAATTTTCTTTATTTTATCTGAGGTATTCAATCATATGTTTTTGAAAATGATCAAAAATCATTTTCGCTTGCATAAAATATTTTTTTTCCTGCCTTAGATAAGGGGTGCGGTCAAGTAGGGACACCACCCCCTGCATAAGAAATTAATGAAAAATATTTTTTGGCTGTCAAATCTATGTCAGGATAATCATTTAAGCCCAGTCATAGTATTTTTGCATTATATTTGAAAATATTTTAAGGACTTGCCCCTCAAAAAGTACAATGTTAACTTTAGACAAAAGAGGCTCCAAATACGTAACCTGTCTTATGGTAATGCGTTACTTAGAGATGGGAATGATTGAGGAGATAAACGGAGCTTTTAGATGGGATGGGGATTTGTTTTATGATTTTGTTACTATTAAAATTTTGATAGTTCTATCATAAAATAATGTATTTATAAAGCTCTAATATTAGCATTTCGAAGGGCTTTTACTGAAATTTTTGGGTCTTCATTTTCTCTCACCCTACTTGAGAGCACTAACTTTGATAATGTGAGCTGTAAGATAATTTAATTTATGTACATCAGAGCAATAAATTCTATTTTTCCACTAAATCTGAAAAGGTACACAAATAATAGTTCCGATAAAGTCAACTGGTGGAAATGTTTTCGTTGAAATTTTAATATTCAGCGTGATATTTTTTCTGGCGACCTCGGACGCTTTTGCGCATGCAAAAAAAAAAAAAAAAAAAAAAAAACAGAACACTATGAACTGATGAATTGAAAATACAACGATTTTTTTTTTTTTTTTTGTATCCTGAAAAAATTTCCCCTAAAATCGATTTTTTGAGCCTTCTAAAGCAGGATCTCCCTTAATAATTGTGTTAAAATAGGTCCCATAGATAAAGAAACTTCTTCAAATCAAAATTTTTTATGATGAACACAGTCAAACTTCTTTTAAGAAAAACACTTAATCGCTAGTATCTGTAACTTTAAAGTAGAGGTTACACCTGATTTTGAATGTAAAATGTTGCCTGGTGTCAATAATACTTAAAAATGGCAACGCAGAAAGAAAATATCATTTGTACATTTTTTAAAGATTTTTCTAATAAACGTGACCCATTTTACCCCGTGTCCCATTTTACCCCACCTGACCCTACTGTACATTTTTTTTTTTTTTTACAATTGAAGCGCTTAGGAGATGAAGGGGTTATGTGACATAAGAGAAATTGCGAGTAATTTAAGTTCGAAGTTTTATTGTTGCAGTTTTTTGTTTTATGGGTTTGTCGTTAGTGTGCGCATAAAATTGGTGTAATGACAACTACCTTTTGATGTACCAAGTTTTATTTGCTTACCTGTATCCATTGTTTACCATTGTCCAGAGTGATAACTTTTTTTTAACGTAACATAGCCCCTTCATCATCCAAGCCCTTCAATTGAGTGATAAATAACAGGAATTGATACTGTATTCTTTTTTAGTCATGAAATGTGTGTTTTACTAAATGAGGCTTTCTTTTATATAAATTCTAGGGCTCATCAGGGCTTTAAGCTGGGAGACATTGCTCTGTTCACTACTTGTGTTTGCCCTGATCAATCTTGTCCTCAAGTCCTACGGATTTGGTTCAGGAGGTGTCATACGAGACACTTTCGCATCGAACTATCAAAGGTTCAATCCTATCATCAGAAGCGGCTCTTGGTTTTCCACTCTGCAATCTTTTGGCACTAGATATTCGTATCAAATGATTGTATCTTACTTCATTACCATTCTCGTTTTTGAAAATTTGAGTTATTTGTCAAGAGCAATCTTTTTCACATGTGTGACTTATTCCTGTTACTTTTTATTCCGCAGAAACGCAGTTTAAACGTGACCATTATTTGAAATAATGATTTGTCTATCTCACCAGAAAATGCAAGTAAATGCACAGTTTAGACTTGCATAGAACAGATTAATAGAAAACTTCTATGCTTTGCAAGTAAAATGCTTACCTTTGTATGATAAGTTAAAATTATAGAAACAAGATTGAAATTGCACGCGTAGCAGTTAGAAGTGTCAATCATAAGATCTTTTCAATGTTAAAAAAAACTTTATGATCTTTAAGATAACATGTCCTTTCATACAGAAGCTCATTTCTTTGCATTGAAAGAGGTTTCTTCGGACTTTCACGCCTATCTGCAATTTGTGTTTCTGTATGTGGGCGACCTTACAAATCTTGAGGAGGGGGGCACGTAAATCTATGTGCGCTACTGGTTACATCATTACTACTGAATTAGTTTTCTATTGCATTACGTCTGTTATAGAGTAGCATGACGCGTATTTTTAAGTGCGAAGCATTTATTATTAGTTTATGCAGTTTTAACATAAAGCAAATGCTAAGTTTAATCCAATATTCTTTACACTTATGATTTTTTTTTCAATTAATTTCATTTGAGATTTTTATTTTTAAATCAACAACTTCTACTTGGAACTTGCATGGTAATCGGCTTGAGTTGTTTAATGGATATGTTAGGGTCAAAGCCCGAAGTCTGGCCAGTTCCCGAATTGGCCGGCTACTTCGCACATGTTTCAAAGACGTATTTGTAAGCTAACTCGCTTTTACTTGAATTGTACTGTGTTTGTAATGTGTGTATTAAGATATTTTATTGAATAAATATTCGCTGCCTTAAAACCATATTTTATGTGAGTTGTTTGCTTTTTCTATATTTTACATCTCATGTGATACATTTGTACAGTAAGCTTTCAATTATTCGCTGAAACATAGAAATATGAACAAGCACTTTATAAGAAAAAATCAGTACATAAAGTTTTGAATCTATTGTTAGTGCAACATTTTAGAAATGCAGTTCTCACACTCACATAAACACTACAGTTGGGGCAGGCCTAAGGCTATCTTAAGAGCGTAGGGAAACTATGGAGACTTGACCATGGGGATTTTCCCCATAAAAATATTTAGAGAAAATTTTAGTCATATTTTTGGTTGACTAATCACACAACAGTAATTTGCTTGGATACGCAATTTCATAATTATCAGGGCCTTTCAAGAAATTCAGTGTGAAATGATACTTTACCATAAAAGTACATTTTGAATATTTTGGAATTTGTCAACTTTTTAACTTTAAATTTTAAGGCAAGTAAATTTTCGAAGTTTATATGTGTTAGTCACACTTCCTTAGCTATGTAATGATATGCAGAGTTGCATTTAATTTTAATGCAAATTGTTATAAAGAATTAGGGTAAACAAAGGAAAGCTATCTAGGGAGCTTTGACCCAAGTTAACTAGGGAAACTTGACCCAAACAACATGTTGATGTTTTAGTTTAATTGATGATTTTTTGTGTAATGAAGAGCTAACGTATTGTACTTTAGGTCAAATGATCACATTTTATCTAAGTAATTACTATATTTACTGTGACTAGAACTTGATTAGCGTTCCCAATACTGCCAGGTTAGGTTTGTCCCAACTATAGAATCTGACTCTTCAGAGTAGCAATGTGAGATAAAACTAAGTCTTTAGTCAAGTCAAAATACTCAAGTAGAAGAGCTTAAAAGCCAGAATGTGCGAGTTGAAGACAGGGTAACTCAAATTTAAAAAGAAGGCGAAAAAAAGAGGGCGAGGCAAAAGAAACTAATTTATGATATTTTAACTGAAATTTTCTAGCGGATTAGAAGGTAGTATATTGAAATAACTTGATGTTACTACTACACTGTAAAAAAAAATCCGGAAACGTTTCTGAGTATATCGGGCAGCTGCGGTTCATGTTATTTTCAGAAACGTTTCTGAGCATGTCGGAAACCTCTTTCTGTTATTTTCAGAAACGTTTCTGAGTATGTCGGAAACCTCTTTCTGTTATTTTCAGAAACGTTTCTGAGTATGTCGGAAACCTCTTTCCGTCATTTTCAGAAACGTTTCTGAGTATGTCGGAAGCCCCTTTCTGTTATTTTCAGAAACGTTTTTGAGTATTTCATGCAGCTGCGGTTCATGAAATATTCAGAAAGGTATCTGAGTATTTCAGAAAGCTTTCTCAGTATTTCAGAAACCTCTGAAAATTTCAGAAATGTTTTCAAATGTTTCGAAATCCTTTTTTCTGTTACTCTTTTTTTTTATATTATCATCTGTATTATAATGATTCTGTTTTTTTCTTTCTTACCGCTGAGATTTGTAATATTTCATTTTAAAAAGCAAATAAAAAATAATTCAATAAAATACTTTTATAATTGTGTAAAAATACAGAATTTTTATTATTTATGAATTTTATTATGTTTTTTAATCCACCAGTTGTTTTGTTATTTGTAAAAGTTGAGGTTCATAAAAATAGAGTTATAACATAAGAAACTGGAGGATTAAAAAATAATAATAATAATTTTGTATTGTCACACCATTATTAAAGTATTTTATTGATTTATTTTTTGTTTTCTTTTTGGAATGAAATATCGCTCATCTCAGCGGTGAAAAAATTAATTAAACTTATTGAAGTCTGCGACATAAGATTTGTATTAAAAAAAGTTACAGAGAAAGGATTCCAAGATGATCGAAAACGTTTTTGAAAATTTCAGAGAGAATTCTGGAATACTCAAGAACTCTTTTTGAAAATTTCACAAACCGCAGCGGTACAATATACACTCAAATGTTTTTGAAAATTATACAAAGAGGATTTCAAAATACTAAGAAATGTTTTTTGAAATTACAAAAAGCAGATTCCGAAGTACACAGAAACGCTGTATAAAACAACAGAAAGTAGATTCCGAAACACTCAGAAGTATCTCAGAAATGTTTTTAAAAATATCATGAACTGCAGCTGCCCTATATATTTAGAATTGATATTTTTGACAATGTACGCACTTCCTTTTTTGTGTGGTAAACATTTTAGAACGTACATAGGTAGTACAATAAACGTTTGTGCCACAAGTAATGGCTAAAAAATATTTCAGTGAATTCGAAATTATATATTATTGACATTCAAAAAGTATATAATAGCCAAGGAATGTATCAATATTAATATTCAGGAATAGTGACATGTTGGAATAGTAACAGGTGCAACTTCAGTCTGAAAGGATATTTTCATATCCTTTATTCATTAAACAATATAAACTAGACCACCATTTCTAAGTTTGGGGGGGGGGGGGAGGTATGTGCTCGATGTATTTTACAGAAAAAAAGCATCAAATTACAAGCATAAATGCATAATAAAAAGCAGTAAATTTAAAATCTAGGGGGAACGATTCCCCCCCCCCCCTCTTCCCCCAAGTCCCCAAAACTAAAAGCCTGAAGCTAAACGCAAAAAATCTTTAAAAATAACAATGTTTTCTTACTTTTCATTTTTAAATGAAATATTCCATAATACATCGATGAATGTCCATTCATAAATAGCACACAATCCTTAAGTAATTGCTACTCGAATAATGTTCCACTCTTGTTCAGAGCGTTTTTAAGAGTACAGAAAATGACACACTATTAAAATATTCTAACACTCACTTGAATTATTCTTCCGCGCAACAAAAAATTACTCATTTGAATGAAGTCTTGCGTCATACGGGAATTCCCCCAGGCGCGAAGAGCAGGAACGATGTACTGACGTCAATACCAGAATAAGATATATTTTTATTAATCGGTTCTCCTTATGCTCAACATGCATAAAGAATGAAAGATTGCAGCAACTCACAAACAAATTTTATCACAAAAAATATTGGAATACTGTCAATGAATTTTCAGAATCGACAGTCCGAATTTGCAGAATGAGGAAAATGTTTTGAAGGTCCCAGCGACCTCCCATGACCCTGGGAGAGCTCCTGATCTTATTATCATTATTATTTTTAACTAGGTCGCTTCAACTAGAAAATTTTCTCAAAGCGCAGAATAAAAACAAGTTTTGATTATGTCAATACAAGTCCCGAGAAAAAAAAAAGTTAAGGCACAGCAAAAACTTTATACACTTTGAAAGAAAATAAATCTAATTCTAAGCAATGAATAGTACTTACCGGCTTCTGGAACAAAAAAAAGTAATCCAAACCTCTTCGCGTTGTATCGTAATACGTGTTACACACTCGGATAACCCCGTTGAAATACGCCTTGAAGATTTCATTTTCGTATTAATTTTATACGTCACCAAAATAAATATAATGCTTTGCGGATTTATGAGAAAAATACCATTCGTATATTGATCGCTTGTATTAAATTCCTCACAGATTAACAGTTCCCATCAGATCTGATTTTATACCGAGCAAAAAACTAAAGACACACACGAGCTGAAATGCGAACCGTTAATACGGCGCCGTTTCCGGTTTCAATCTTCTCCCGAACCTCAATTTTGCTCGTTGCGCATCGAGCTACGCAACTTCCTCTCTGGTTTTTTGTATATTCAGAAACGTTTCCGACTATTTCGGAGAGCTGGTTTCAGACGGATGTTTCCGTTATATTCAGAAACGTTTATCTTATTTTCAGAAACGTTTCCGAAATTTTTTACAGTGTATGTCTGAATAAGATTTGAAGCAAATTGAAACTTTTCTCAATCCTAGCTACATTACCATACAAAATAGCAGAGTCTCAAGTTTTTAATTCGACTTCTGCTTTTCTGCTGATGTCGAATAGGATTAAGTAAAGAAAAATTATGTACCACTTCAAATATCAATCCTTAAAACGGTCAATCCATGCGAAATCATACATTTCATTTCACACCTCCTAAGTCCCCTGTACCTACCACAGCTTCGTGGTTTAACCGGGGATAGGGCCCTGAAGAGCGCTCTGTTCTTAATTTTGAACCAGAACCTAAGGTCGAGCAAACCCAAGGCCCAGCACCCCCAGAGGTATCGTTTCACTTGGAGGACTTTGTGACCACGACATTTTTAACGCCTCCCAGTCACCATTAATCAAGACGGTGGATCTTTGATCGGCTGAGATCGTACCTGGGTCCCTCCGGACACGAGTCCGATGCCTTACCGATCGGGCCACCACGGCCCCTGCGAAATCATACAGGAAAACTAAACAATGTTGCTCACTATTTTTGATTTTTAAAATTTTTTGCCTGTTAATTAACTGTTATATTGGGAGCCTGAAACAATGGTTTAAGAATTTTTAAACCTTCAGAATTTTTCTTGACAAGCACTTTTCAGTGGCTGCGGAAACGACTTTTCATGAAAAGAGTACTTTTTGAAGATGCTTATAACTTTCTTATTTATAAATATATCAAAATGATTTAAAAACCACTTGATTGAGCAGAAAATGATTTAAATTTCTATACTAGTTATTTTTCTGGTAATCAGTAACAAATTTGTGCAAAAATAGGCTTAAAAAAAAGATTTTTTGTGTGAAATTTTACATTTTTGGCATAAAAATATTAGTAGAAGGAATTAAGACTCACTCTTTACTTTTTTTCCCTTGAATAGATATCTCACAGGACTATTCCCAGAAGTAGTATGAAACATTTGAAGACAGTCATTTTTTTATATAATTTGTCAAACTTGGCATTTTGGAGAAAAAATGCTAACTTTGAGATTTAATATCTGAAAAGGGACTGAATTAAAATCTACAAAAATTTAACTGGATAACCTTCTTATAGTAGTAAATATGTAGCAAAAATGTTATGAGTGATATCGTTCTAGTTTTAGAGATATGGAGCCTCGAAGTTGGCTGAAAAATCGCATTTATTTTGACGACAAGAAAGTATCACATAATGCAAAAGTTATTATTCTCATAATATTAAATGAGTTTTTTTGTGGTATAAACTAACCTTTTTACAAAAACACATAACATTTAAATTTACTTTCCATTTACAGAAAGAAATAATTTTGATTGCTTTTATAAATGCTTTTTTTCAACGTGTTAGTTATAAAAACATGATTTTTAACTTTAAAGCTGGGTTTTCACGGTCTTTATACATCTAGTGAGCAAAAAACAATTATGGTTTTAAGGGGTTACAGTACTTCAAAAATGACCGAAAGACCAAAAAAAATTTTATCGCTTATTTCAAAAGTAAGAGTTATTTAAAACACTCAAAAAAAATAGCAATGTTCTAGCTAAATTATTTAAAAAGTTATGAGTGACTTCAGAGCATGCATGCAATGTGTTCTAAAAAAGCAAAACTTTAAAGTGCTTTTTCTCGGTGATCAGTTTTTAGTGTTTTTATGTTACTGGAAATGCTAAGGAATTTTTTCTATTAAAGATATAACTTTAAAGCAATATTTTTTGCACTCAGGATAATATATTTAACAAAACTGTGCATTGAATATGCGTTTTGTAAATTAGAAAAATTTTTAGAGTTTGTTAAACCTCGAAAAACAAAATTTTCTAAGAATTTTTTACATAAAAGGTCACAAAATATTTTCAAATCAAAATATAAGAAAATAAATGCACAGATTTTTTAAGGTAATCCTTGTGATCATTTCGCAAAAAGAAAATTTGAAATTAGTGCAGAAACAAAAAAAGCCTTAGGGTTTTTAAAAAATTGAAATTTTCTTACATTTTTCAAATTTTCAAAAAAAGTTTTCAAAATTTTTAATGTTTGAAAATAAATTATTGATTGTTAAACAAGTGCAGAAACAAAGATTTCAAAGAATTAACTTTTTCACTTAAATTAAAGAAAGTTGTTAGAAAGGTACTGTAACCCCCTTAATTAACCTAAAACTCTTCATTCATTTTTAAAAGTTTAAAGCGTTAAAACCTCCTTACAGCACCAAAAAGTCGCTCAAAATCCGAATTTAAGCTCTAGATCCTACTATTTTCCGTGAGACGACGCACAGTGGGGTATTTGCATGAAAATCCTGGCCAAAAGTCGAAAATGCAAACTTTACTCATTAGCTTTGACTTTGAACGTTAAAAAAGGTAGATAAACCTGGCGTCATGTGACAATATTCATTTTACACTGAAATTAATTAGTCAAGCTTACCAGCAGTCGAAACTTAGTACTTTCGGCTTTCGGTTATCTTTGATTGCGTTTGGAAAATTTCACTATGTGACTCCGTTGCTTTATTTTCGCATTAGAAGTAACTATAGTGGAATAATTTACAATGGAGGGTGTTCGGCAAGGTTTGTACTCTGTTCCTCATCATTTTTTATTTATTTTACACTTCTAATTTTTGTGTGAATGTGTTGCTTAAACCTCACAAAAAGTACATCTGTATTTTTGCAATTCTTTATGTAAGTGAAGGTTTTTAAACGTGTTGTACTCATTTGTACCACCTGCAAATTGTACCTACGATAGTTCAGAATGTCTATTTTGAGAATCTGAAACTAACTCTTGCTCGATTTTGCTCGAAAAAATATTAATTCCATAAATAGAGTAGGTGGTCGTTTTCACTTATTTTTCTTTCTTCGGCTGTTTCAGGTCCGCTGGCTTCCGTCATACCAATATCCCGAAAACAACTGCATGAAATTATAATTGAATCTACAAAAAGGTCCTTCATTGCGAAAATCAAAGAATTAGTTACAAAATTAGCTGAAATTACTAATTGCCCCTACAAAAAACTGTCAAAATTAAAAAAAAAAATCATTAACAGTTTCAAAATTAGTTACTCTCGTAAATGGAAGGCAAGCTGTAGAATTAAAAGCCGTTTCTTAGAAAAGAATCAGGAATTTTTAACTAGGGAGGTTCTTTTACCCGCAGCACCAGTTCCGTCTGTTTTACCAGAAGGGAGACCAGGTAAGAAATTCGGACAATCGAGTGATAGATCCAAGCGCTGGAAAACAATGGAACTTAGAAAAAATGTTGATCAGTTAACTTATGCATCGCAAATGAGCCATCGTGCCATAGGCAATAGAGTTACTGCTAAAGTTATCCAGGACATAACTAAGTCTCCAACCAGAGCAACTAAGTATCTTAAAGCAGTTGCTGTTGGTAATAAATGTGACACTACGAAAAAACACAAGGCTTTAGCATTATTTGTTCAGAAAGGACTCTAATCAAGATGTTTTGAATAGGCTCTTGTTAACATCTGACCCATTTCTGAGTAGCATTGGATCCCCTAACGTGAAGAGAAAAAGGCAACAGATATCAAAGGAAGCCTTAATTTTTTAAAAACCTTTTTGTTTTGAAGATGGTGATGATGAAGTGTTGTAGTCACTCATCACCGTTAGACACATGGGTGAAGAAAATGAACACATTAGCGGAGGTCATGCTGATGAAATTTCCGCTGGATGACGAGGGTAAAAACCCTAATTTTATACCTCAACGGGAGTACCCGAACATGTTCAACTTGCCAGGCAAAACCCTCCCTAATTTTAAGGCCGCTGTGCCCTATCAAAAAAGAAAAACTACTGATGACGGCTTTCAAAGCCCTACTAAAACCTGCAAGGTTAAAATTAACGATAAAGTACAGCCTATTTTGGTTGGTAATAAGTTCAACGCTCTTAGCCAGAGTGAGGAGAACTCCAATGACTTGTCTAACCCAGACATGGATACCTGCGAGGAGGTCGATGCACCCATCCCTCCTCCCAGAATTAAACCAATTCTCGCAGTATATCCTAAGGAGTACAAAGACTTTGTTACTGGGCTTAAAGCCGAGACCCAAACAGCGTTCAAAATCAGGGTCTCGGGGGAATTTGCCAGGATTTTCCCGGCCACTTCTGATGACCACAGAGCCATTTCGGAGTACCTACTCCGCACTAAGGTACAACACTATGTACAGCTCGCCAAAAATAACAGACCAATCAAAATTGTTGTCAAGGGGTTGCCATTGACAACGGACAAGGATGATTTAAAGTGGGCTCTTGAAGAGCTTGGTTACGGGGTCAAAAGGGTAGCCCAACTTGTTCGAAAGGGTTCTACCCCTCTACCGATTTTCCAAGTACACCTTAATCATACGGAAGGGGTCGAAAAAGTTTTTGACATAACCAACCTTATGTATACCTATGTTACAGTGGAGGCCTATAAACCTAGGAAGGGGCCTTCTCAGTGCCACAGATGCCAGAAATTCAATCACAGTTCTGAGAACTGCTTTATGACCCCGAGGTGTGTTCGGTGCGGGGGCGAACACCTCTCCAGCAATTGTGTGCATAAGAATGAAAAGATGGAGAAGCCTATGTGTGCTAATTGTCAGGGCCCCCATCCTGCTTCATATAAAGGTTGCTCAAAATATAAAAATTTTATTAAGAAGTCAACCAAATCCACCCCCAATTCCAGAACATTCAACTCGAATTCATCCCATTTTCCCCACCTTCCTGGTCAAAAACAGGCTGAGAGTATGAGCGATGTCGCTGCAAGTGATTCTAATGCTCCTACACTCTCATTCGCCCAGAAGGTTCGAGGATCAACCAATCAAGGAGCTTCTAGCCGTTTAGGCCAAGCTTCTTCTGCCCGCGACGAAAGAAACGCTCCAGCCACAGCGCAGTCTCGTCGCAACTCACAAATCGACACTTTTTCTCAAGTGGCTGGTACGTGGGACTCGATAAAGGAGATTTTAGACATCTTCAAAGTTCTTAACCTTTCTGCCATCCTTAAAATATTCAAACAGGTTTTGCCTGATTTAAAAAAACAAACGGATCCCATAAATAAACTTTGGACTATTTTTCAAGCTTTCATGGAAAGCGATGAGTTATTCCAGCACCCTTAATGTCCCAGCAAACTCTCGCAGGCCTCGTGCTCTGCTAGCCTAGTATCAATGTCGAGGTGGGGTCTGTGGATCTGCTGTGGATCCACTCTCCCTACTTCACAACTCGATTTATCTCCTATGCACTCTGGCTGGGTGCCTTTTGCTTCTCTATTTTATTTTATTGTATTTATTTTTTCATTCGTTTTATTAATCCTATTTTAGTACTGTTTTATTTTATTATTATTTTGAATTTGAAAAAAAAAAAGAACCAAAGGAAAATTTAAAACTATTTATTTGTACATGTATTTAAACCAACAAATAAAAATAAAGAAATTTGTACAACTATCTTTTTGAGAGGTAATTGATATTTTAACTTTTTTACTAAATTTAAAATTTTTAGTGCATAGGCCATTATTAGTCTGGTACTCTCGTAAGAGGAAGTCAACACCCTCGTGCATCCACGCAATCAATCCTGCGATGAACAATAGCCATGTCCCCATCCGGGGAAACCTTCAATAATAGCACACTGGAGGATGAGGGGCTGAGCCCCGGTTGCCTCAAGCTTCAAAATTTTATTTATTTCATGGCATCACCGTTATCCCACAAATGTTTAAAAATAGAAAACGTCCATTTTGTGGTCTGCCTTAGTTTTTTGCTTTCTTTATTATGTCGAATGACTGACATTTATTAAATATGCATCTAAATATCATTCATCGGTTGTTTTCTTTTTATAAATCCAATCTAGTTCATACTGGTACAACTTTTATTGGTAGCATTTGTGTACTCCAAGTTAGGATTCGGTTCGCAATTATTTTTACAGGAAAAATTAGCATGATAATCTTTAAATTTGTCAGTTGTGATTTTTAGCGATCTTTTAGGGTCAAGTCCGCGGCTTGAAAAAAAAAAAAAAAAAACACGTGCTCCTTCAAGCTCCTAAACACTGAGAGAGAATATAATAAGTTGCAATGATACGAAAGTATTAAGGAATATCCCTGAAAATCTACTTATATTAAAAACTGAGTATCTTTCTAACTATCTTTCTATCTTTCTTTCTATCTTTCTATGTCACGCTTCTTTCTCCTGAACGCCAATGAACTGAAAGTCGAACCAGGTACCGATATATAGGTAATTTTTCAGGCTTCATTAGTTTCAATTGATATAATTATACGATTTTAATTAGCGAAGATATCAATCAATAAGTAGTCAAGTTTAAAGCGATTAAGCCTAATAAATGATTAAATATGAAATCCATTCTTGCAAACCGTCGTTGCTATGAAACAGAAATAACAATGATAATGAGAATTTTGAATGAAGGCTTAACTAAATCAAACACGAAACTCATAAGCGGGCCACTTACGTAGAATTTTTATCGCTTAGCTACTTGTAATATTTTGAAACATTCATTTGTTGAAAAGCCATCTACTTATATTAAAAACTGAGTGTCTATGGCAGGAATTCAAGTGAAACACGGACGATCGCAACTCACTAATGCAATCGCAAATTCCCAAATTTGGATGCGTTACAATCGCTACGAGATGCGATTCTAATGTAATTCGACTTCCAGTAGCGATGGCAATTTGCGATCGTCTCGAAGCGATTGCAATGGTGTTTCACTTGAATTCGGCCCTATGTCTGCTTTTTTTCTTTGAGCGAGCTGAACTTACTGAAACTCTCCTCACCATCTTGAAGACGCGTAGCATCTCAATAATTCGAATGATTTTTTATATAGGAAAAAAGTAAAGGCATGAAGCGCCTGTTAGCGAGCCGCCTTGGCGGGGAGTAGTTTCTTGAAAATTTCCTCACTACTTTAAAGGCACGAAGTGCCCGTGCAACGCCGGGCCACGTGCGTGGTATGTCTTGAAATCGAATGAACATTAAATTCTATCAAATAATATAACTTCAGAATGAGGTAAAAGTTAGAGAAGGGGGACGTTGTGCATCAACATGCCGCAGGAAGCTAATCTAGCTGCCCTGGCAGCTAGTTTATTGATAAAAAATGAGTTTAAAAAATAGAGTAGTTGATTAAACCAGGTCGACCAACCACTGTTTTTTTTGGGGGGGGGTGGTTAAATACTAATTACATTTCTTCAAAAAAATGCATCAAATCAAATACGCTTATTTTGTTCACTTTCCTCCCAAAACTCACTCCCCCTCCCCCCCCCCCCCTTCCGTCAGCGACTGGCATGCCGCCAACAGCTATACGTAGCGAGTTAATAGGTGAAACTTTTTATTTCACCTCTTTATACAAAAAATCATTATAAATCAATGAAACAAGATAACTTCACCGTTTTTGCTTTAAATGAAGGTGAAATGTTTAGATTATATCCTTGAAACGTTTCAGACCCGTAACACGATTTGATTCTCGGATGCATGAATTTTTGTTTACATTGATTGAATAATTGAAAAAAGTCGAAAAAGTGACCTTTCTTTGAAAAATTCTATAAATTCGGTAAACCACGTTAGAACTTCAAACAATTTAGGCTTTTAAAAAGATTGATTTGCTCTAAATGATGATGCTTTGTTTTTTTTTTTTCCTGCGTTTACTAGGAGCCGTTTTACGATCGTAAACTCCCAGAAATCTGAAACATGGATTAAACATTGAATAACTTTTTTTCTGAATTAAATTTTAAAAATCGAGCCTCAAGTTACACATCTGACCTTTCTGACAACTTGTGTACCAAGTTTCATAGCTGTAAGTATGATAGCTTGGCTGTACAACGCACAAATACACAGAAGGATATTCCCTTCAGAAGAGCGAAAATTCCGAAATAGTTTTGGCCAGGATTTTCAGTCAAATACCCCACTGTGCGACGTTAGTATAACAGCAGAAAATAGCGGACATATTCTGGCGAAAAAGGGTAGGATCTAGAGCAGTGTTTCCCAACCTTTTCAAACTCATCACCCCCTTCAAGATGCTGACTGACACCTATCGCACCCCCTCTTTTTTTTTCTTCCTCGAAAAAACCATAATTTGGAGCTAAAAAGTGAGCTTTAAGTGAGCATCTATAATATTAAAAATATAAGTAGGGGAGAGTGGTAATGAATGGGCTACTTTTTGGTTTTGAATTTTTGTAATTTTTTCTAACACCTTGTTTTAACTCAAAATTGGTGTTTTAGTTACTTTACTTATCTGGCTATCTAAAAAAGTCATAAAAGTTGGATTAGCACCTGTCTATAATGAATTATAATAGAAAATAAAAATTTTGAAATTTGGCCCATTCAACCCCACCTATGGGGTTGAATGGGCCATCGAAGGTAATGAATGGGCTACTAAATGAATTCAATGAAATATGTGGATTTAATCTTTTATTTGCTGAATATGACAAAATAAATGTGGCACTTGACATGATAATACAAAATCATACTGATTTAAAATTATATAAACATCAAAACTGATGCAATTAAAATAAAACTGATGCATACCAATTGTAGCAGAAAAATGACTAAATAATGAGATTGTAAGAAATAAATAACATCAAATATGTATTAAAAAAAATAACAGATAATACACACTATGATTTTACAAAATTTATATATTTCGAAAATAATATTAAAAATCACTTTCAAAAACTTCATCTTCATTTTCAAACTTGTCAAAATTCAAATTTTTTTTTTTTAATTTACTAGACATCGGGAATAAGAAATATATAACTTAAGTTACCAAGAAAGAAAATGAAATTGTACTGTGAGGAATATAATATGAGGGAGAGAGGGGGCTTTTTCAAGCCACGCACTGCTACCAGAGGTCTATTGTACTATAAGAATATAATATAGATCTGCAAATTATATTTAGAAGTTACTACAAACCTATTTTGACGACAGTAATCTTAATCTATCTATGACAGTCAGTTGTGTTTCATATTAATGCGAAAATCCAAAGAAAAGGAAGAAAAACAATATTTAGGTGGCCCATTCATTACCATGACATAGTGGCCCATTCAACCCCACCTATACTTTTGGAATACATTTAGGTTTTTTGAGTACATTGAATTTAGATAACATCAAAATACATCTTAAGATTAGTTTATAGATATGGAAAGACTAGCATATACATATGTATGCAGTGAAATACTTGGTACATTTTAGCTAGGAAATGTTTTACTAAAAATCTGGTATGGACCCCACACTACTTCCTTTTACGTGTAAATTTCTTAGTAGTTGCCTTAAGTGTTAAAAAAAGTGCTTGGAGTGAGCAAGGTAACAATTCAAATATTTACTCCCCTAATCTGCCACGAAACAATGCAAAAAATATTTTACAATGGTTAATTTTCTAAATATTGCTGATTTTAATATCATTTAGTGAATTTTTTGCAAAATATCGCCAATAGCGCCAAATTGAACCCAAATTCAAAAAATAATTTTTTCGCCAAATTTGTCGCCAGTTTGGCGATATGTCGCCAACTTGGCGTCAAACACTTGGCGACCAAAAGCTTGGCGACATGTAGCCAAGTGGTGGCGCCAATTCATATCACTTGAGTCTGTATTGAAATTAACACTGATTTACCCAAAAAAGGGGTAAAACACACCTTGGGAACATTCGAATGCAACCACAAGGGGAGGTGCACAACTAGACCCTCCTCAGAGCCTACATACCAAGCTAGAAGTTTCTACGGCATATAGTTTTTGAGTTATGCGAGCCACATACGCACATACATCCGCACATACGTACATACAGACGTCACGAGAAAACTCGTCGTAACTAACTCGGGGGTGGTCAAAAATGATTTTTCGGCTGCTTATATGTTGGTAGGTACATATGCACGTGCTGAAAGGTCGAAAAAACTACTGAACATTCATTCGGGGGTGAGCAAAATCAAAATTTAGACTCAAATTTGAGTGATTTTTTTTTTCGCGATCACAATACTTCCTTTACTTCGTAAAAGGAAGTAACAAGAAGTTCTGTCAAGAACTAAACGAGCCTACTTTCCCGTACATCGACATCGGCATTCTCGCATCTGATCATTATTCTCTTGATTATCTGAGACTGAAAATTATGTCAAACATACCTTTTTAGCACTTACAGCTGATTTCGAAAAGCAAAATATACCCCTCTCATCAGATGAAATAGACACGTAAAAAGTAATTAACGAATAAATAAAGTTTTGTCGCACCTTTTAAAGAGTGTAACTGTTACAGTTCCTCCGTAGAAAAAATCCTCCATCGTTTTCAAAAAAAAAAAAAAAAATAGTAATAATAATAATAATAATAATAATAATAATAATAATAATAATAATAATAATAATAATAATAATAAATAAATAAAAGTACAAAAAGCATCAAAACACATTTTGCCAAAGAAAGAAAAAAAAAAAGCTCGTCCGTTAATAAAATGTCTCGAATTTCACTTTTAATCCGTTGCCAGTTGTTAAATATAAATAAAGAATAAAATGTTCTCGTGAATGAAAAAATTTTGTTACAAAAAAAATCGTCTGCCAAAAAAAAAAAAAAAAAAAATAATAATAATAAATAAAATAAAAAAAATGAATAAATAAACAAAAAATCGTCTGCATAGTCAGTCATTTTTTTCTGAGCCTGCATTTCCGCCATGTTTA
>JAXGGA010012107.1:0-39922 GCA_038373865.1 Uloborus plumipes | reverse complement strand
TCAAAACTTTGGCTTTTTAAATTTTGTAATAAAGGACTATACTTATATATAAAATAATTTTTAAAATAATAAAAACTGCGCATTTTAGAGCGTGTTACCGATCTGATGACTCAAATGACACACATTTTATAAAATCACTTTAAAAAATCTTACCCACAATTTCAGATGCATAAATGCAAATTTTTAATTACGATTCGATAAAACATCCCACCAGGTACTCAGTATCACGTGGTATAGGTGCAGAAAATGATTTTGGGAGCCTAAACATAGATCGGAAGTTATTGTTACCACTCTGACGGCGGAACTTGGGACACGCTTATTTCGCATCGGCTAGAAAATCAGAAATCGATTTAAACAAAAATGAAGTAAATTATTAACAAAGGGGTAAAAGTAGAATCGTTTTTTGTGCAAGTGCGTTTTTTTGGGAAGCTAGAAAGTGCGCATGACCTGTTTGCATGCGAAGCTTTGCTACTGGGGACACGTAACCGATCTGATTTTTGATGTATAAAAACAATATTTTCTGAAGAAAAAAAAAATTTTTTTCCTGATGTTATCAGATGAAATGAAAGCAGAACCTTATCTTCTTTCTGGGGAGAATTATTTTTTTAACTAGTTATTGAAATACTAGTGAAAATTCACTTAGGACTCAAATTTGCACTTTTCTAAATATTAGCTCTTATATGCAAATACATTGATTTCCCAAAGTCAGGGGGGGGGCAATTGAACTCCCCCTGCCCCCCTCCTAAATGACGGACCTGAGCATGCCCACACATGTCCAGTCACACTGAAAGCATGACTGAAACACCTCAGAGTCCAAGAGAGATTAGAGGTTTGTTTAATAGCTCACGGAGAGACACTTAAATCAGTATTGAACACTCGTTCAAGACTGGAAAAAAGCGATAAATAGTGTTGAGAAATCTTTAGCAATTTATGAAAAAAAAAACCAAATTTTTATTCAAACTAAATTATTTAATTCGCATGTCATCCCCCCTATACTTATTTTTATTAATTACTTAATTTTAATTTCACCTTACAATTGAATTACTGTTAGTTTTAAGCGTAGTTCAAATTAGTTTTCAAAATCCTTTCCTCCCTCTGGAACAGATCGTCAGCGTAGTAGACCAGATATCCCCTATCCCCCCCCCCAGCGGACCCCATAGCTTTTAATTCTCAATTGTTCACTAGGGGGGTGTCACAATGCCTTTTGAGATTAACTAAATTAGCGGAATATTCCCAGAACAGCAACTGATACGTTGTACTTACGGATTGCTTTTAATTCGCGTTATTTTAAAGTTATGGAAAACGAAGTTGAATCATAGTTGCATTATAATCAGATTAAGTTCCAAATGAGCTTTTAAATACGTTCAACTTTTAAGCTAAGAGGAAAAAGATTGCAATTATCTAGCCACTTTCGCATACAAGCTTGAAACTACGTAAATGGAATCCGTTTTAATATTATTAACTAGCTGACCCCCCCCCCCCCGTGCAAAGCAATCGCACTTGACAGAAGGAATACAAAAACCAGTTTCTTAAGTAATTTTTGAATAACAGCAAAAATATGAGTTGCTTGTTTGTCTCTCGCTGATATATAGCGGTGAAAAAAATATTTGAAATGATGTCTTACTTTTGAGGTATGGCTAAGTATTATTAAAATTACTGCTTTCCCCATAAAAAATACCTTTGATAAATAATAAATATGAGGATGTAAAGAATTAGCTTAGAAATTTGCTAAAGAAAAAAATCCATGGAAACAATGTCTTTCAGCCCTGATTCAAACTAATACTTTTCCTATCAAAAGCGCGAAGCTCTTTCTAACCATGCCAGTGAGTCTTAAATTTTGGTTGCTATTCACTGAAACAATGTGTCATAAAAACAGAAAAAAAACGATTTTTTATCCAAAAAGTTTTTAGATTGCGGATCTGTTTTTCGTCAGTGGCCGGTACAATAAGCTTTAAAATGAGAGGTAAATCATGAAATTTGATAAAGGAACAACGAAGACCTAATGTGGTGATAGAGCAATACTGTATCAGATTCTGCTTTACGTCTGAAATAAATTTTAAACAGTAATAAATAGCAAAACCTTCATTATGTTTATTCCTTAAAAAATCTGCACTTTAAAAAATATATTGCTGTAAATTGAAATCAACTTATGTGCTAAAAAAAAACTAATCCTTTGCCATTTCTCATTAACAAAGTATTTGCTACCAAATTGAAAAAGTTAAACACGGGTATAAGAGCGCTTCATAAATAAAACTTCATAAAAACAGTTTGTTTAATAATTCTGAAACAAAAATTATTTTTAAAGTAAATTATTAAAATAGTTAAGAAATTTAAACTTGGAATACCTTGGTGAAGATCATGAGTTTTTATAATAAAATAACAAAAAGTGTCCTTTTTTGTACTCAATTATATATTTTTAGATCATTATGTTAAACTAGCAGATAAAAAGTTTTCAAGGAAAGATTAAGTTAATGAATAAAGTTGATATGGTGACAATTTTTAAATTTCTAGAAAATGCGTTCAAAAAAATTCTGTGTTATTTTCTTGAATATGTTTTTCTCAACAGGGTAAAACGGGGTCATATTCTTAGTTACCAACTATTTCTGTGACTAAGGAGTAGGGCTGCGACATCGATATTTTTGTAAGAACATCGATGTTTTTACCATGGATGTTTGAGGGCTGATGTTTTTCCAACATCGATGTTTTGGGTTCGATGTTGATGTTTTATATTCTAGCAAAGAAGACCAAAGAAAAATATACGATAAGCATACTTATTAAAAAATGTTCATCTTTAATCAGAAGTTGCTATATTAACCTCAATGAAAAAAAAAATCTATGATTATTATCGATGTTTTGCTCTCAGTATTTCCGAAACATCTCTAATTTGCTTTTGCCGTTTTTCTTTTTTTGATGTCTTTCAATGATCGTTGTTTCGCGTTCAATGTTTTTTTTTTCTTTCGATGTCCTTTTAACCTTTCAGCAAAAAACAATAAAAATATATGCGATGAAAAAGATTCATCTTTCTTTGACCACTAGTTACAATATCTACCAAATTGAAAAAAAAAAGTTTCTTTTTTTAAATAACTGACGATGATTGACTGCCAATGATTTTTCAAACATCGTTGTTTTGCATTTTATATTTTTTTTTTCAGCAAAACATTTCAGCAAAAAAAAGGTTTTATATAAAAAAAAAGAGTTAATCAACACTTGCAGTATATATCTGACTGAAAATGTTTTCTTAATTGACATCGATATTTTATGGTTGATCTTTTTCCAGGAGACAAAAGGTATGTATAATTGAGTGATATAAAGAGGTGCTTGTAATGGGGAGTATAACTGTACATTCGAATGTGTAAGCAATTAAGAAAAAAATAGATCGATGTTTGAAAACATCGATGTTATTTGGTCGATGTATCAATAGCATCGATGTCCTTATTTTCCAACATCGATGCCTTGAAACATCGATGTTTTGCCTTTGATGTCGCACACCTACTTAGGAGACATGCTACTGATGGACTAATCACCTTCATCCATGGTAAAAACTAAGTTTTAAAAATTGTCACATATCACCTTTATCCGGACTTGTCCCTTCATTTCCAGTAGAAGAGAGATAAATTTTATTGCTTTAATGTGCAGATAATTGTTTCAATGCACGATCTAAAAAAATGCTTGCTAAGGTAATAAATTTTATTTATAACCAAGTGTGCATCTTTGCAATTTAACATTTATGTTTCTCAGATTTTTTTTTTCTAATCAATGAATTAAACTGATAAGTTTTCTATACGTTTGAATTATTTCGATTCGAATTCCAATTTAAACAAAAATATTTTAAATGACTATTTTTTATTTTATCAGTACAATCAGTAAGCATTTTTTCGTAGGTTTTATCAAGAAATCCATCCGATTGTAATAATAAACTGATAAATATAAGTGCACGTACCATTAATTTTCACTAATTAGTGCGTTAGTAGAATAGTGTTACTATTTATGACTTCAGTAACATCCTGTTTTCGTATATGTCCCGCTTTTTTTTTTTTTTTTGTCTCCATACACACTAGAGTGGGCCGAAAAAGACTTTTTTTTTATTTTGATGATGGGTATTGAGGAAAAGGGGACTTTGGGGAATCATATAGTGCACACAAAAAATTTGAAAAGTTTTGGTCAATTTCTTGATCAATTGCCTTGAAGTTTGGGAAAAATGCAGTTTTTTCGAGAGTTTTAGCAAATTATTACTATTATTTTTTTTTTTTTCAATTTTCGATAACGTGTAGGGCGGAAAAAGTGCCATTTTAAGCATAGAAATTCCAAAAAAAAAAGGTCTGTGGTATAATTCCTTTTTTTTTCTACAAATGACTAGAAGTATTGTCCATTTCCTGTTTTTTTCTACTTTTTAAATTAAAATTTGTCAAAACGTTAAAATGCGGTTTTTACTGTGTTCATCTGAAATAACTACATTGTTTGTCACATATAATGCATTTTTAGCTGTCAAGTGCTAAAATTTTTCTTTAATAATTTCCTAAAAATCACAATTTTTTTTCTCCAAACTTCAACGCAATTGCGGCAAATCAAGAAGTTGACCAAAAAACTCCAAATTTTTTATGTGTTCTTTGCAATGGCACATTTTCCGCAAAACCCATCATCGAAATAAAAAAATCTTTTTCTGCCCACCCTAATACATACGCTCGATATAACGAGGGGTAATTGCATTTAGCTTTACGCAAATTCAAAACACGTCTAATATACAAATACGCTGTAACCGCAAAGACGTGAAATTTCGAGCTCTATCCGATTCTTTGAACCGTCGATTCTGATTGGCTGTGAAAACAATCTCTGTGATTGGCTCGCTGTGGTAAACGATGCTTTTAATGTGGTGTAAACCCGATAATTTCTCGGCAATGCATTCCAGTTAATCGACAACTTCGTCTTCCACCCGAAAGAACTTGTGGATGGGACGAAAAAACCGATAATGCATCTTGGGTTAAGACAGCAATAGGAGACGAATCAAAATCTTTGAATACATTTTATCGATTTTTCAGTTAAGTGCGACATTTTTACATGGGTGATAAAAAAAAATCCACCATAAAACCACTTGATTGTTCTTTTGAAAGTTTTTGTTCCACCGATGTTTCAAAATACTCGTAATTTGAGATAAAAATATCATGTTTTTTTTTTTTGACCGGTAAACTTCGAAAACTTTCCTTTAGTAGTTATATCGTTAAGCACATTTTAATTACTTTTGTCCGCTCATTTTATTAATATTTCAATAAAAAGCAAAGCTCAACCCGTATATTTAAGGGTAATGCATTTTTTTAAGAGCACAATTTTTTATACGTAATTTCTTGATCGTCAATATCTTTAGATTTTCGGGCTAAAGGTTTTGTCAAACTTCAGAACTCTAAGATTATCTTAATATTTAAACTTCAAAGATCTTTGCACATTTCATGCATCAACTGTATCATAAGTGATAACTATGTAACAGTCCTGGAAAAGTCGTACTGACAACGTAGCTCTCTTAAAAAAAAATAATAAAATGAGAAAGTAATGTGAAAAAATAAAATGAGAAAGTAAATGAGAAATAAAATGAATTTTAATTGTTTTACTTCGAACTTCAATTATGTTTTTCGTAATGACGAATTGCGATAAGTATTTGCGTGTGTGTACCCACCCCCACCATATCCTGCATGGTGATGTAGCAGGACTCCTGCAGACTAAGTCATTATGTGCTGCATGGGCCGGTTAGCAGTTGTGGATTGATGAAGTACCGGGAAGCTAGACGTTGCCAGGCTGCCAATCAGACAGCGGGACTACACGACATTGGATGTCCAAAAAGAAAACATAAGCAATCTGTCATTGCTTAAAAAAAAAAGAAAAAAACGATCGATTTTTTTTTCCTTTCCCAAAGGAGCCTGAAAAAATCAACCTGAGCAGGTTTCGTAATTATGTTATGATCAAATGCTTACCTTTAATTTTCAGTTTTTCTCTAAGTCAGCTATATATTGTTTTATTTCGCTTTCAATGCCATATTTTTTAACAGCGCCTACAATAGCTTTTACTCTAAGTAAATATAGGAAATATTAACCCAGGAAAATATCTCTCATATTAAACACAACACTGAACAATACACAAAGAAAATATGATTCCCAAAGCACCTTCGTAAACGATGCTTTTGCTACAATATAAAATGCAGCAAACATTTCTAAAATTGAAAACAGAAAGTTTTTGTGTTTTGAAAAGCAGCGCCCATGTGTGGAACTGTTGCATAAATGCATTTCAATGCATCTGACAGGCTGTTACAAAGAGGAAGAGATTGCTTGGGTGAATGCATTGTTTATTTGATTGTTTAAACTGAATCCCATTCGGCAGAACTGTAATATCTTTTGACTCCTGTTATATGTATAAATACATTACGTGATTTCGGAATACAACCTGATTTAAAAAAAAAAAAAAAAAACTTTACATTTCATTTGAAGTCAGCATTTCATTTGGTTTTACAGAGTCAAATGTTTAAATTTCAATACGAATCGTTTAAATACATGTACCAAATAGTAGAATAGGGTACAGACGCAGAATAATATATTTATCACCATTGAAAACTAAATATTTCTGAGTAGACTATATTTTATTACTGAATGGCGAATCCAGTATTTACCGCCACATTTATTCAAAGTTATATGGTAAATGCTTATTTGTTGCCAATGTTTTGTCTCTCTTCTACCTATTTAATCCGTCATAATGACTTAACATCAATATTAAACGCGGTCTTTTTTTTTTTAACTCCGCACGGTCGCGAATAGAAAACAAGAGAAAAAGTTAAAATAAAAACCTTACATAAGGGTGCCTGGCAAAGATTTTTTTTCTTTTTTATACAGTCGACATACATGAAGAACACGTACTATGCGTCTTGCCTCCTGACAAAACCCGGACAGATTTAAGCCACACAGAGGTTGAAATAACATCCATGGGCAAGGCGGGATTCGAACCTGCGACCACTTGCTTATAAGGAGAATACTCTACCTCTAGGCCCACGTGGCCCCCCACCAAAGACCGTTACCACTACTTTTGGGAACGGTAACAGTTATGGTCATAAAAGTTGGTTCTAAGTTTACTGAAGTTGCCCTGCGCTATACAGTGAAGCGTTTACAGCTGCAACTGGCACAAAAATAGAAGTTAGTGTTTTATCTCTAAAATTAAGATGTACAGGGGAAAAAGTCAGTTATGAAGTTGCTCAGCATCATCAAATTATGAAAAGAAATAAATTTTTCTCACAGTAATGTTAAAAATATTTATCGTAAAAGCCATTCCATGTATGTCCTGTTTACAGCTAACGCGGAATGAGAAAGAGCCATCTTACTTAAAGACTCAAAAATTCAAGAACCTTGATTGCTGTTATGCTAGGTATTTTGTCCATAAGCTAGATTTTAATGTAGTCCTTAATTAAAAATTTAAAATTCATAATTTTATTCTTAAAATTAATAAAAAGTTTAAAAATTTATATTTCTTCTGATAACCAGTTTAAGTTGCAACTCATACTTCTGCTTCGATTGCTTCGTTTTCTCAAGACCCTTACGCACTTGTCAACAGGTTTCAGAGAAAATCTGAAGTCATCATGGCACCATTAAAGCACAATCCAATTCGAATTCCAACGCAACTCAAGTCGTGCCTCCTCTGAATTGCTCGAATTAAAGGATATAAATAACTCCAGGATCTCAGAATTGTATTGAGTTCCAGACATGATTCTCTCCGTGCTCAATTTCGTGAGGTAAATTCACAGGGTGAGTCTTAATTAACCTACAACTTTCAACTGCAATAACACGAGAACTGTTGCTGATAGAGCACATGTTTTTTTTTTTTTGATTGAAAAGAACATCGAAAAAGAAATTAATGCACAATGGTTTCAAAGTAAAAACCTTTAGAGGAGATTCAGTAGTGCAACTTAGTGGGCCGTGGTAGCCCGATTGGTAAGGCGTCGGACTCGTAACCGGAGGGTCCCCAGCTCGATCCTAGTCGATCAAAGATCCTCCGTCGTTACTAATGGTTGCTGGGGGACGCAAAATAAGGGCCGTGGTCACAAAGTTCTCCAAGAGAAACGATACCTCTGGGTGGAGGTTCTCGAAGACAAAAGATACCTCCAGTCGATTGCTCCGCAGACCAGGGGTTTTCTCGGCCCTTGGTCTGGATTAAAAGAATATCGCGCTCTCCAGAGCCCATCAAGGTTAAACCACGAGTTGTGATAGGTACGGGAGACTCTAGATAGTGAAGTGAAGTGAAGCGCAATCTAGTCGCAAAAAAATCCGTTACTTTCGCAGGTGTTTCTCTTTTTGCAAATGAGTAATAAATTGATTTCTTGTGTCTATTTAAGTCTATTGACTTCTTCTTGCGCACCATGTCTTTGATGTGACCGCAAAATACATAATTACACGCATTCATATCGATGAATGAGACGTGGCCAACCTTATTCAAGACCCGTCCAATGCAGTTGGATGATATTTTGGGTATTGACCCAGATTTAAAGCATATTGTGGATTGTAAAAAAAGAACAAATGCTGCGCTATCTGCTATCTTCCTTGTAATATTTCATTTAAAAGTTGTAGGTTCATTAAAACTTACCATTTGCATTACCTAATTCGTATATTAACTGCCGTAGAGGTATGTTACTTTTACATAAGTGTTTTACTTGAATGTAGTTGATCTAAACTACCAACTACACTCTTGGTTTCTTTTTTCTATTGACACCTATGAATATGATAGTCCATTACCTTAAGTTTATTTTATTTGTGTTCCGACGGGAATGCGTGTGCTTTAAAATACTTACTAAACATTTTCGGTCCTGGTATTGGCTTAAATATCAATGCCCAACAGAGAGAGATTAGAGAGAGAGTGTGTGTTGTCTGTTGTTTTCTTACATAATCAGCTCTTTTTAAGTATACTTATAAACAACCGTCTTTTCCATATTCTAAGAGTTTTGAGCATGATTTTAATTTCTAATGCTGCTTTTCCCAGCAACCTGTGTTACGCGTATCATTGGTTGTACGAAGCTTGCTAGCTTGTGGTAGGCAAAAAATAATCAAGAATGACAAGGCATAAAAAATAAATTAAAAATTATCGTGTGAAAAGTTTTTTACTATAATTCATAAAAATTATTTTAACTAATATCACGCAGTTAATGTATTAATATGTGCAGTGCAGCCGATGAACAAAAACCCGGCAATCGATATCGTTTACCTTTTAAAGCGCATTTAAATTTAGCCGTTAGTCGTCACTAAATTTCAAAAATTATGTTCTTCGAACAAATCACAATAATCTCATTGAATAAATTTATAAAAATAGTAAAGATAAGATAATAAATTAATTAGTTTTAATACTTTTGTGTAATTAAAACCATTTATTCATAATTAAATCAAGTGAAATCGAAGAAAAATATTAAACTTTGCACACACACACACACACACACACACACACACACACACACACACACACACACACACATATATATATATATATATATATATATATATATATATATATATATATATATATATATATATATATATATATATATATATATATATATATATATATATATATATATATATATATATATATATATATATATATATATATATATATATATATATATATATATTGCAAAAAATCTCGAAATACAATCATTTTTCAAAAGAGGTACAATTATTCTCAATGTACAACCAAGTAGTACGCGAGCTGAAAAAAAGGGGGGGGGGACGCTGATCTAATGCATATTATTCCTCCTGTAATAAAAATCTACAACACAAAGTTAAAACAGATTATCGGACTTTTACTTTTTTTGAATATGAAAAACTTTTAGACATAAAATAAAGGAGGGAGAAACGGGAATACGGGGGAAGCGACACCTACCAGTTTCAAAAACAGAGTCATAAAAACCTATTTGAAATGTTCCATTAAAAAGCCAGTAGGAAAGAAGCTTACTAAAAACAATCTTTCGGTTCAATTATTCAGTTGTAGAGAATATATTTTTTTTCCTTGTTTGTGTTTAGAAAATACCCAAAAGGCCTTTTGGCGAATCACAAGCGAAGTTGGAAATCAGAAATTGAAAAGCTAAATGAAAGAAAAGTCGATCTTTTTTCTACTTTGTCTAAGAAAGTTTAAAGTCGTAGAATGCGATGTCTGATCTTCGAAGTTAAAACGTGTTATTTTCTTGATTTTTATCTCTAGGCCAAAACAACGAACCGTAAAATTATGCATTGATGAAATGTAAAAACACGTTTCACAATTTCTTGTTTGCGTTTGGTTTCACCGTTATTTGTATGTATAGTTACATCAAGAACACCACGTCTTCTTCACCAAAAAAGTAAGAAATAAAATAATACGTTAGGGAAAGACAAATGCTTATACGATTGATGAAAAACATTCTTTTACATCAGCATTGATTGAATTTAGAGTTGGGATTAACATTTTCCAAATGGAATAAAATGTCTGATTTGCTGTCTGAGTGCATATATATAGGGTGATCTATTTCTGAAAATGTAAGCTGAATAAAAATAAATCAACTAAAAAAATGTGCAGTGGTTTTCTAAAAAAAAAAAAAGCACTAAGTAACTGGGGCTAAATTTAATATGTTTCTAATTAAAAAAGCTTTGAAACATTGTAGTCTCTATACAAGCGTATATGACTTCCTTCTGCTTCCATGCCATTTTTTTCTTTTTTTCTTTTTAGTTATTGTGTATTATTATAAGATATAATTATCAATTCGAATTTTTCTAATGACAAAGAGAACATCAAGCATAAACTTCCGTCAGATAATCTCTTCACAGAAAATAAAATAAAAGTTAATTGAGACAACACAAGTTAATGGTTCTTAACGATTCCCTCGCTGAATTTTTTAATCCACAAAAAACGTTTAGATATAACTACAAATTTTTGAAACGTATTTCAAATAATTTATTAAAAAATATGCTCAAAAGATATGAAGACAAAATTATATGTATATTGACTTCGGTTTTCAAGACAATACAATGTAAAAACGAACTGTTGTTTTTACAATACAAAACCGAGGTTCCAATTTAAAAATGTAAAATACACCGTAATGAACTTATTCTGGAGCTCGAAATTTTACAGTTTATTGCGGTAAAAGTTAAGTGTATTATACTGTAAAAACAACAGTATAATTCTGGCAGCAGAGGTTCCAGTTTAAAACTCGAAAATCCACGGTAATAAACTGCAAAATTAGCAATTTCACAGTTTAGTACTGTAAAATGAGCAATTTTAGTTTATTACTATAAAAATTAGCATTTTTTACAGTTTATTGCCTTAAAATACTCTGTATTATACTGTAAAAACAACATTCATTTTTTACAGTGTAAGAATGTATTTTTTCGTAAAACAAGTTTAAATATACATTAGTTAATATATACAAGTAGGGATGCACCAATTAATCGGCAGTACTGATTAATCGGCCACTTTACCGATTATTAATAATCGGTAAAATCGGGCCGATTAATCGGAAGAAAATATAATTGTGAAATATTATTCTTTGAAGTATATCTTCATTAAGAAACAATGATGAATAATTTTTTTTACTGTAATAATAATCCTCACAGTTGATATAAAGTTTTTTAAAATTAAGTCTCCTACTTTGAATAGATATACAAACACATAGACAATGTTGCTACACATTTTTCATGTGGCGATAGTTTTCTCCTTAGCACAGTGCTTTTAGATAACCTCTAATTTTCAAGGAATATAAGAATTGAATTAAATTGTTAAATTATTAAAAAATATGGATTGAAAGTACTCCTAAATTGGAGTGCTCACCACAGACTCCCCCTCCCCCCCTTTTTTTTGAATTTTTATGTCCAATTAACATAACTAACAATGTGTTAATAATATTATTGACAATAATATAAAAGTTGGTTCTAAGAAATTTGAAAAAATATTGAAATTATTTTGTGAAAACTAGGAAAATGGAAAAAAAAAAAATTCTCTCAGAAGTAAATTACTTACTATTTCTACACTTGGAATTATATAAGGGGGAAAAATCAGTGATGGTAAAATTGGTAGTAGGAAAACAATCTAAATTTTCACTAATCGGCCTAGCCGATTAATCGGCCGATTATCAACAGCCGATTAATCGGTAATCGGTAATCGGTAAATTTGCTTATCGGTGCATCCCTATATACAAGTTTAAGCTAATTAACTAATGAGGGAAATATGACTTGAAAATTATTATCTGCCCTTACTATTAAAAGAAAAGAAATAGATTTTAAAAGTTGGTGTTTGTTTATTTCAATAATAATTGTGATATGATCTGAGGTACAAAAACAATAAACTATCTTATTTTGTGCTTTATTTTAAGCTTTGTTGAGCTAAAAAATGAACCAACTTAATTTTTTGTACATGGACCACGCAGCTAGTACCTTTATAAAGGGAAAAGAAATAAATCTGCAACATTTTGACTCAAATATTTACACATCAGCAAAATATGTTAAAAACGAAAAGTCTTAAATAATGATTTACATTCTAAATACATACTTAAAAAAAAGTCATCTTATCAAGTAACTGTGACTAACACACTTTTACTCGATAAAACATCTTAAATCTAAACGAAACTTCTCTAATACGCATACGTTAGATATTTTGTTTGGTTTAACTAGTCAAAAAAGGAAACCTTTCGAGGGGGAAAACTTCAATTTCAAGAAAACTCAAAACTATTTCTCGTACTTATTAGTATGCATAAGGCATTCCTATAACAAGCAACAGAACTTTTCATGAGAAACATTTTAATGCTTCCGAAACAAAATAGATTTGAATAAAAGTATTCCAGTTTCTTGCATTGAGACGTTTCTCGGGAAACAACCCTACGCATCTTCTTTTAAATGCTTTCGCTTCGTAGCTCCTTTAGAAAATACCGGCATTTCTTATGGAAACTATCCTTATGTTCACAATACAAAGAAATACACGTACATGTCTATGCTCCCAAACATAGTAGTTTCCTTTTTATGTGAAATTAAATTTGTCTTGCGCTGCAAACACTTTAGTAATTTTAAGTATTTCGTTTTTTTAAGTTTAAAAGTTTAACTAAAAGTTTTGTTTAGTTATATTTCTCTACCTCAGAGCCAGACTACCGTAGGGCCAAAAATAACGGTTTTCACTTTATGATTGCATTGTATGTAGAAAACTATTCCGTTGAAAATATTTCTCCACGAGAGCGTTATTCAAAAAAAAAAAAAAAATCCTTCATAATTATTTATGCATTTACTCGGCATTTTTTTTCTTTTTTGTTAAAAGGTCACGAGTTCCGTCCTTTGTATGCATCCAACAAACGTTTTAGCGCTCTCCTGAAAAGTAACGAAAATGGACTTAGGTTAGTCTGACTCTGAGGTAGGGTGAGTTCTGGTAAGTGCGTACCCTTTTTTGCAAAGTTCATGTTCTCAGGGATGCTGCTCTGTTGAAAAAGCTTGTACACTCACAATTTTTTTCTAGTTTTCTTTCCAGATTCTTTACTAAGATTTTCAAGCATATAATATGTAAAATAAACCATAAGCATAGGTTTTGTGACCTGGTTTATGACACCTACTCTAAGGTACGCACTTTCCCTACCTAGAGGGGTAAGTGCGTCCACTTTAAATTACGTGAATATGAGCAGGAAAAAACTTCTGGCACATATTAAATATGTTAGGTAGTTGCCTTGAGATAATTCCTACAGCACTTGCTTGCATGGATGAAACGCAATCAGTGATATTCTACGCGTCTTGTGAACAACTATGATTTGAAGATTGAGAGAGTTGTGTCTGTGATTCTTCCTCTGTCCTTTTAATAAGACCAAGTCAGCAAATGTAAGTTGTTTTTATTTAGTAATAATCACTCAAAGACAACATAGTTTATTTTGGTTAAATACATTAATCTGTCTGTGTTTAAGCCAGGGTTCGCACTTACCCCTTCTTAAATGTAAGATGAGACATGTGCGTCCAATAGCTTTGTTGTAAGTGCGTACCCCTGTGATTTTCTTTAATTCTATTTGTATGGTAGATCGTTAGGTGACCTGAGTGAACAATTCGTTTTTTTTTCTTTTTTTTTTTGAATAAATACGGTTTTAAAATATTTTTCTTATTAGAATCAGCAGCAGTAAGAAAAAACACAAAATAAAGAGCAAAAAAAGAGAATAATTGATCATGATGTGATACTTGTACTTTTTTTTTCTTGTACATTCAAATAGTTTTTCACAAGGTGTTCTTTAATTTTCTTAAATATAATTTATTCATTACTCCACCTTCGTTTTTTGAATCTGTTGGTTCCTTATTTAGTGTTTCACTTAATTTCATTGCTTCATTTGTCATTCTGGTTTAAATTAAGTACAGCTCATGATCGCTATTTTCAACGAAAAATTTACTAACTGATATCTAAAAGCCAATATATTTCAGAGGTAATGAATAAAATTGAAATCTTATGCCGCATTCAATGTTAATATAAATACTTGATGGAAATGACGTCGGATTTATAATCGGTTTATAAAAGAGTTATAAGCAAAATTAAAGATGAATTACGAGAGTCGTATTTTCCACGTAATGGTACACACTTGCCTCATCATAATGGTACGCACTTGCTCCGCATAATAGTACGCATATGCCTCATGATAGTGGTACGCACTTGCCCCATCATAATGGTGCGCACTTACCCCCACCTTACTTTAAAGAAAGGGAAAGTGCGTACCGTCATATAAACAAATTTTAGTTAGAGTATTTGATCAAAATACCCCATGTATGTTATTAGTAGCTATTACTTAAAAGAAACAACTTGCATTTCTTGACTTTAATTGCTTGGTATGACTACAAGAGAAACTGAAACAAAACCTTCTCAATCTTTACTTAAGAGTTTTTTTGAAGACATTTAAGTTATGCCTGATTGTGTTTCGTCTATTGAATCCAGGCCTGAATTCTACCTATTGAAATTATCATTAGACAGTTATCTAACATAGTCGATGCGTTGCAGAAGCCATTTCAAGACAGTGTTCATATAATTCCCAGTGGACGCACTTACCCCGTGGACGCACTTACCAGAACTCACCCTACAGATTTTTTGTTTTACAAATTTGTGAGTTTTTTTTTTTTTTTCAAAAGATTTATGTTAATCACAGTTTTAAATATTGCTTGTATTTTCCCCCACAGTTCATTACAAAGTATCGAATTGGAAAACCTGCCTTGTACTCAAATTTATCTGAAATTATTTTTTCAAAATTATTAATTCAACGTTAATTTTCCGCCAACACTAATTCCGTATATTATGTTCTAAAACAGATCAAATATCAATTGGTTAAAAAACCAAGAGAATGCCATTCATAACAAACACAACCTTATGTCACTAAAACGAACTCGAATGAACCCCTAAGATCAATTCATCTCAACTATAATTCGTATTAAGAACAATAAACAACGAAAACGTTCAAATTCTTACTGATTGAGATATAAAACACATCTTTAATTCAATACACCTCCAACTCAATTCTGTACCTCAGAACCAGACTAACGTAAGTCCATTTTCGTCATTTTTCGGTAGAGGGGAAAAACGATTGTCGAATTCATCGTTGTTCCCCTCTACCGAAAAATGACGAAAATGGACTCACGTTAGTCTGGTTCTGAGGTACAGAATTATTTCCATCCATGGACTGCAGTTTCATGCTTATTATACACTCATCAGTATGGAATAGGAAAGTAACTGAGTTGGAGGCAAAAATCCTATTATAGAGCAAAGAAAGCCAAAAAAACTGGTAGCTAATTATCAATTTCTAATATTTTAATGGGTTTTTTAAATGTGTAATTCTAAACTTCAAGGGATAAAACTTAATAAATAAAAAGAGTGCGGACTACATTTCATCGGATTCTTTTGCTTTTACACTGCAAAAAATAAACTGTTGTTTGTTATAATACTGGCAGCAGAGGTTCCAGTTTAAAACTGTAAAATGCATAGTAATAAACTGTAAAATAAGCTAGTTTACAGTTTATTATTATGAAGAAGCAATTTTACAGTTTATTACCATAAATTGGCCGTCATATACTATAAAAACAACAGTATACCCTAGCAGCATCATCTCATCGGTCGATGATCGGCCATTCATCGAAACCCGATGAAACTCTCATCGACCGATGATCCAATATGTCTCATCGGCCGAGCAGAATCCGAGCAGCAAAATCTGATGAGAATACGATGAGATTTGGAGCAATTTACGAGCAGAAACAGTCCCGTGCCGAGGAATTTCATCGGGAAACTTGACCGGAAGGATATCGTTTTCCGATGGAATATAGCTCATCTTATTTTCATCGGGAAAGTTGATCGGAAGGATATCGATTTCCGATGAAAAGTAGCTCATCGAAAACCGTGTTCGGATACTGATCGGAACGATGTCATCGTGCGCTACGGGATCAGTTTACGAGGAGTTTGTTGATTGGCCGAGCAAAATCCGATGAGTTGATGCTACTTGGGTAATACTGGCCGCAGTGGTTCCAGTTTAAAACTAAAATTCACAGTAATAAACTGTAAAATTAGCAATTTTGCATTTTATTACTGTAGAGCAGTAATTTTACAGTTTATTGCTGTGAAATTTGCAATTTTACAGTTAATTGCTGTAAAATTAGCAATTTTTTGTTTGCTGCTACAAAATTAGCTGTATTATACTGTAAAAACATCTATTTTTTACAGTGTTGTACTTATTTATTCTTCTGTAAGCAGCAGTGAGTGAAATGAGAATCGGGGAAAAAAGTGGGCAGAGAAGCATGTGTTGTGGAAGTAATTGTTTTCGCAAACGACTTCCGATTGACAAATTGATATGTTTGCTATGTTCGGCCAAGTTTTTTCTGCAATAGTAAACAGTACAATATGGCGTCACATTATGACTGCAGTTCTTCCTTTATTCAATAAAGCAGAAATGATACGTGATATCATAGAAAGATCTGTACTAGTCTAAATATTAATAACAAAAATTCTTCACTACAAAAAATTAAGTGTTGTTTTTATAATATTATTCTGACAGCCGAGGTTCCAACTTAAAGCTAAATGCACAGTAATAAACCTTAAAATAAGCAATATTACAGTTTACTACTGTAACATTGGCAATTTCACAGTTTAGTACTGCAACATTAGCAATTTTATATTTTCGTACTGTAAAACTAGCTGTATTATACTGTTAAAACAACATTCATTTTTTATACTGTAAAGATAAAATGAGACTCAATTTGATGTAAAAAAAATAAAATATTAAGTAAATCTTTTTTGGTATTATTTCTTTGAAGAAGAGACGTTGCTAGCAAGTTCAGCTAAGAAAAGAAAATAATGACTTCATAGAAGAAAGCGCAATTTAACTGAGAAAAAATAGCAGATAACACTGAACGACAAAAAAAAAAAAAAAAAAAAAAAAAAAAACTCTCAAAAGTTTTTTTGAACTCGTTCTTGCTGATTTTTGTACAAAATAACCACTGAATCCAAATATGAACATTTTTTCCCCTCACCTTTCCCTTTTAGGAGGTAGGGCCCGCCAATTGTATCAGTTTTAGACACTTTCATACCCTGTACTAGCAAGGGAATAAATCTTCATATTGACAATTATCATTCCTTTGTAAGGCTATATAGGCGAAAAGATGATTGATTACATTTGATAACAATTGATCTCTAATGCCAGCCACCTTCTCTAGTGGTCAGCGATGTCTGGCTCAGATGGAGTGGGATCGGGTTCGAATTCCGGTTCGGGCAGGAAGGCACTTTCTGTCTCCTGTCCTTGGGCCGTGGTAGCCCGATCAGTAAGGCATCGGACTCGTAACCGGAAGACCCCGGGTTCGATCCTAGCTGATCAAAGATCCACCCCAAGTAGCATCAACTCATCGGATTTTGCTCGGCCGATCATCGAACTCCTCGTAAACTGATCCAGTACCGCACGATGACATCGTTCCGATCAGTATCCGAGCACTGTTTTCGATGAGCAACTTTTCATTGGAAAGCAACATCCTTCCGATCAACTTTCCGATGAAAATAAGCCGAGCTATATTCCATCGGAAAACGATATCCTTCCGATCAAGTTTCCCGATGAAATTCATCGGCACAGGACTATTCTGCTCGTAAATTGCTCCAAATATCATCGTATTTCGAGCAAAACTCATCGGATTTTGCTGCTCGGATTCTGTTTGGCCGATGAGACATATTGGATCATCGGCCGATGAGAATTTCATCGGGTTTCGATGAATGGCCGATCATTGGCCGATGAGATGATGCTGCTAGGGACCGTCGTTACTAATGACGGCTGGGCGACGTAAAATAAGGGTCATGGTCACAAAGTCCCTCCAAATGAGACGAAAATTCTAGGGGTACTAGACCAGAGATTTGCTAGGCCCTTGATCTGGATCAAAAGAACAGAGCGCTCATCAGGTCCCCCTCCTGGTTAAACCACGAGATGTGGTAGGTACGGGGGACCCTGGAAAGTGAAGTGAAGTGTCTCCTGTCCTTTTCCTTTCCTTGTAAGAATGTGCTGTTGTGCTGTGAAATGTTGCCTACACTATAAACAAGTCTCTATGACATGCATGTACTGTGGAAGTCGGACTTTACACCAAATGAGTGTGCAGTTGGAAATATGAAGCAGTGCACCCAGGATTGCCAGTCTGGATGGCACAAGGCAATAACAACAAAAGCATTGGTGTCTAATTTATTGGTCTCTTGCTTCCTTCAGCATTGCGTAATTAAACTAAAATTAGTAATTTCCACTTCTATTACGTGATGTTTTTCACAGCCCCGTCATTACCATCCGTAAATGAAAATCGCGCCAAGCCCTCTCGAACAGTTCCACTTAAAAAAGGGGAAATGGGTTGTAGGTGATAATTTTCCGAAGTTTTCAATTTACAACTTGCATTTGCTATATCTTTTTGACGTGTTCAACTAAACAATGTATTTGAAATGAACATCGTTCCATGTTGTTTGATAATGTTAAAAATGCTTTTTATTATTCTTCCCCTTATTCTTATCTTACCTAACACCATTATTTTGGTAAGATCAGAGGAGACCAGAGGCATGCGTAAATGCGCAGAAGGTTTCACCTAAGAAGATCAAATAGTAGGATGTATTAAAAAGGTAAAACACGAAAAGGTAAAACCGGATATTTGTAAAATCAGAAAATTTGTAAAAAAAATTAACTAATTTGGTAAAAAAAACATTAGTGTCGCATTTTAATTGCCCCTTCTGTATTTATTTTTCGTTTAATAAGATTACTGTTTTTAACGACTTAAACCATTTATTTCACTGGTTATCGGACATTTTAATATGATTTTTAATATTTTATTTAGTTGAAAATTTCATTTTGTTGAAACTTAGCTTGTTGTTTACTAGCTTTTTTTTTCCTCTCTCTCTTTTTATAGACTATGTTTTTTTTCAATGGCTCAGTTTAATCAGTTGGAGGTTAATTTTTGATTTTAATGGAACTTATATCTTTACTGGTTTGTTTTATTTAACATTAACTTGCAAAGGCAAAATAATGCGCATTATTTCTAAGCAAATAGTTTTTATTTAATTTTGACCCAACACGGCCCCAATAATAAAAAAACATAATAGAAAAAAATATTTAAAGAAAAATAAATATTCGAAATTTAAAATGCATCTAGTGGATTAATAACAGCAGAAAAGTTTTCTTTTCGCTCAAGAATATGAAAATAGGTATAACAAAAGAAACCGCAATGAATAATTATAAGAATTTGTATTTGAACTGTATCAATAATAAATTACTTAGACGTGTTTCATTAACATTCTATCATTAAAATTTCTGAAAAAGAGAAATATGCATTAAATCCTCAAGTGTTAACATAAATATTCAACAAAGAGGTATTTAAATGAAACAAAATGAAAAAGTTAAAAACATTTTAAGCATTCCGTTTGTATTCAAACAGTTCTTAATAAGACTATAAGGAAGCGAAAGATATAATAAGATGGAAGCAAATTCATTAAAATATTTTAACTGCAATCTTAAGTAACCATTGTTTCGACAAAGATATTTAATGCAAAGTATAATTTCATTAATTAATTAACAAAAGCATTCTGACAAATAATGTAACTTTACATTTTGTTTGAATTATTTCCATGATTGAAAAAACTCCATTTTGTTCTTACATTGAGCATTGAAATGCAATACTGCTTTTATAATACGTTTGATAAGTAAATATATTGTATCGTAATTTACGGAAACTTATTGTAATTAATGCAAATGTCTAGATCTATTGTGTTTTTGATCCTGTATATAAAATTTAATAATTTATAAGATCAATTTAAAGTAAAGACTGTGCGAGGATAGTATGTAGTTTTATTTGCCTGAGTTACATTAGTTAAGAAAATAATTATGATTATTAAAACGTTAAATCTCTTTGTCTTTTATTTCCCTTTATGTTTTAGTTAAAGCATATAAGCCAAAATGGCTGTAAGTTTTAAAAAATACAGGAGGTGAAATTTATCATTAGCAGATAAGCATGTGAAAAAGTGCTAGCTGGCTATGGTTAAATTTTTTCCCTATTAATGGAATTAAAATAAAGTTGGATCTAGCACCTTCGAGGGGGGGGGGTCAATCAAATGTTCTGTTTTGTACTCTTATGTTTCAACTCTTATGTCTCCTGAAGTATTGATGCAATTTGGAATAAAAGTAAACTCATATTCAAACAAGCTAAGGGGGAGAGGGGGGGTGCAGTTTAATTTAGCCAGCAATCGCATCAAGGAAGGGAAGGGGAGACTTTTTTGAGGTATTTTTCACTTAAATATATCAACAGTATGTGGGATAATTTCCATTAAAATGTTGCTTTTAAGTAATTTATTTGAGTTTTAATATTATAAGTTTAATTTGTAAAAAAAAAAAAACCTGTAATCAGTATGCCTCCATTCAGTGGACGGAAGTAGCGCGCTACTTTAAAAAAAAAGTAGAGTAGTGAGTAGCGCGATACAAAAAAAAAAGTAGTTTGTAGCGATTTCTTGGAATTACTTTTAAATTAAAAAAAAAAAGGAGAAGAAAGGTTTAATTGACTCTGGTGCAAATCTTACACGAGAACAGCAGCTGAAGCAATGAGAAATAAGAACCATAAAAATATGAGCTGATCCCCTTAAATACATTATTTTGACGAAATTCTATCTATTTGATGTCACTGGTTTATTTGGCATCATAATTTTTATATTCCTTGAAATAATTTTCATGTTCCTAAATAATTCCCTGGTAAGAAATTAAAAAAAAATTTAAGGTTGAATTTTTTCAACTTTTCAACTTTTGAATCATTTTTTGTGGCGAATATTCGTAAAAATTGTAAAAAAAGTCTAAAACGGACAAATTTTAGCAAAAAAAGAGAAAAAAGGAACAAAATGGAATAGTAGCAAATAAGTTCAAAGACAATTCCTAGTTTTATTCCATTTTTAAAAGAGTTAATTTATTAATGTGAACCACTTTTGGAATTTTTCGGGTCAATCCACAAACGGTGCATGCTTTTTATCTATTTTTTTTAAAGTAGCGAAGTAGCGACTACAATTCAAAAGCAGTTTGTAGTCGCTACATTTAATAAAAAGGAGTTGTAGTTTACATTTATAACAAAGTAGTTGTAGTTGTAATTCGCTACAAAATAAAAGTAGTTTTTCCAACCACTGCTTCCATTTATACTTTTATCTGTATATTTCTGATAACATCGCTTGCAACACAAAAGTGTTTGTAACACCCAATTTTCCGATGTAATAATCTAAATGTACATTTTCTTTCTTGACTTCTTCCAAGGCAAGAAAAATTTGCAGAAGCAATTACTTGGAATACGTTTGTCCGTATGATTTCTCCATTAGCCTGGAGCTTGTTTCCACTGAATGCTATTGACTTGTAGCGTTCATTAGAGGGCATCTGCTAAAGCAAACAAAGCGAACCGACTAGTTGTCTGGTGATCCAGAAAATTAACAAGAATTCATTCACGTTGTTGAGACGAAGTGGCTGAGAGGTACAGGATGTTGTTTTCACATAACCAATTTGATACGCATGATCTAGTTTTCCCTCCAGGTGATATGTTTGTAATTAAAAACAAAAGTATTGATTGCGTGTGCTGTTATACCTTATTATGTATGTTACTCTGAATAAAAAACAAATTCATGTTTTTCACAAATATAAAAGGAATATATTTAATACTATTATTAATACTAAAGGCTAAACTATATCACATGTTGATGCATTATAAGAGTTTCAGTTGTTTGCATGTAACTCTGAATAAAAGATAAAATTCACGTCTTTGCAAATATAAAAGGAATATATTTAATACGACTATTAATACTGAAAGCAAACTATATTACGTGTTGATGTATTATAAGTTCATGTAAACTTAGAGACCGAGAGGATATACAATAGTTTTGAAACTCAGATGGAAATTATTTAGAGTATCATGACATATAGTTTAAAAGCGTATTTTTTAGTTTTTTTGAACTATAATTTAAGTTATTCTTTTACAAAGTAGTCGATAGTTTTTATGTGGAGCAGTTTTTCTTTTACAACAGTCACTACATGTTTTGTTTTTCACTTATTCTCTAAAACTAATTATACATTTTCAGGATATAAATGTTTTTAAAAAATGGAATTTAAAAGTGCAGTTAAACTTATGGTGCGAGGGATTTCAGATTAATTACCTAGTTAACAAAATTGCTGTCAAAATACCAGAAAAAATACCCTAGCAAAACATTACTGCCAAAAACTTTATGAAAATAATGATCGATATTTTCTGCTGAATCAAAACGCTCTCCACATGATGTTATAACATTGTTTTGTGTGTGTGTCAAATTGTCTATTTGTCCTTGAAAAATATATTATTTTGCTTTCTAACTCTTTCAGTTTTAAAGGAAGACTGCGTTCGCAGGTTTGAATAGCATGAAAAAAAGTACGTTACTGAAATTTAATCAACACTGTTAACGAAGATATGCATTGAAGAAATTATAATTAATTTGCACATATGCTTAATGCGCCGGATAAAGTCTCATTGTTGCAAAACATTCTTAAGTGCAGTCTAGATTTAAAATACTAAAACCTAACTTACTTACCGCAATCTTATCCAACTGCATTTGATACGGAGACTTCATTAATAGCTCTGAAAACCTATTCAGTAAAATAATATGCCTTTCCCACACTTTTAACGATCTCTTTGAAGCTTACTTCTTCGTTTAATTAATATACTCTGCATGAAAGAAAAACATCTAAGGGTGGTTTTAAACAGAACTTGGAATAAAAGTCTGTTATATATTTTAAATTACGCTTATTCACATAAAGTATAATTCGCTCACGGCGATAATTTTCCTCATTATATTAAATATAATACTTTAATAGTATTACCTTGGTAATCTAATAGAAATTTGGGATTAGTTTTTGTACGCCAAATAGGATCCATCACTAAGAAAAGTATTATTTTCGTGCAAAGAAGATTAAATATATGAGCTATTAATAATCGTATCAAACTTTTTGAGTTGCGTAAGAAATGAAAAAGCTTTTTCTTCTCTTCATTTGCGTCTCTTCATCCGGAAGAAAAATAAAGGGAAGTAAAGGTATTAAAGTTTTTTCAACACAATGTCTGAGCAAAAATAAAGTTTTTCACGAAAGTTTTAGAAAAGTTTCCTTTTTGGAATGATATTTAATAATGTAGAGTATAAACTAAATATTTGAAGAATATATTTGGAGCTGAAACGCAAAATACTAAGCTTGTTTTCTTTTTCTTCCAGAAGATTACCCGATGGTTTAAAATATTTTACTCTTATTGGAACGAGTGCAGAAGAAGCGGGGTGTTTCAAAGAGTAAAATTACATGAATAAATTTTACGGTGCACAACTTAACAGTAATAAGTCTCACGTAATGACTAATGAATAGTACTCTACAAAATGGAAATAAACGGTATTAATAAATGAACTTATGAAGCGAATTATAGTTAAACGCTAAATTATTTGGGACCATAAGTAGTTCGGATTTTTAAACTGTTTACATTTCTGAAAATAACCAAGGAAATAATGTTATGGAAAATAGTATGTCATTGAATCTAATCTAGTGGTTATGCAACATACAATAGTCATACATAACACCATATCATGCATTTAAATCTATATACAGTCGAACCCGCTTAATGGAATATCGGTTAATGGAATATCCCGCTTAATGTAATACATTTTCAATGTCCCGAACCGTAGTAAATCATTTCTGTGTTAAATTTCCCGGTTAAAGGAATATCATGTTAGGAAGCAATCCCGGTTAAAAGAATAGTTTTTAGCCACGCTGATGTCGATCTCCTTCCATTTCCAACCCTTTTTTCCGGATTTTTTCTCCAGTAAAGAGCAATAACGGTTGTGAAGCTTATGGACGGCTTCCAAATAATGTTTTGTCACTTCGTTGAAAGGGTGCAGGGGCAAGAAAAGCGATTCCTGGAATTTGAAAGGAATGTTTCCCTATGTATAGTGTTGTATCCTGTTTGTCGCCCCCACTGTGTATCGTTCCTTCTGCTTCAGAGAATGAACAATAAGTTTCGAATAAGCTTTACCTCTAGGGACCCAAAGGAGAGATAAGAGAATAAAGGAGTAATGGGCAAACCAACAGGTGTAAAGGACCGGGGAAGAAGACGAGGCTGTGACGAATCTCTTCCGAGAAGCGCAACGATAAGTCTACTTTGATGTTCTGAAATCATTTTCCAATTTTGCTTCGGCTGTGCATGTGCTTGTCTCTTCATAATGTCTTCTAAGCGAAAAGATCGTACTTTGAAAGAAAAAGTGAATTTTATTGAATATTCAAATGCTAATGTAAATGTACGCAGTTACAACTTGAAAAAAAGTTCGAGATATCGCAATCTCAAGTTTCGAAATTGTTGAAAAATAAAGAAAAAATTCTAAACGACTGGAAATCAAACAAAAACCTTAATCAAAAGAAAAAATACACAGGTAAAGAATCAGAAGTTGAAGATGCTGCTCTCCTTCGCTGGTTTGCTGAGAAACGGGCTTGTAACGTTCCTGGTCATTTAATAAGGTCATTTTTAATTGAATTTCTAAATTTTAATATGTTTAAAGTATTATTAATTAATATATTTAAATTACCATTAATTAATATGTCTAAAGTTAATCGTTATATACTTGTTGATGAATATACTTGTGGTTAAGGCAAATTTAAATGCTTTCTTGGTTTAAATGCAAGTTGGAACGTCGTGTGGATGGAATCCCGGATAATGGAATATCCCGCTTATTAGAATATTTTTCCGTGACAAATTGGCTATTCCATTAAGCGGGCTCGACTATATATCCGGGGTAATCTTCCAAACTACTGGACCGATTTTAACCATTTTTTCACCGTAGATAGCTACATTAACAAGAATCAGGATAGGCTATTATTTATTTCTAAAAAGCTTAGTTTAAAAAAGTTATCATGGAAAATAGTAAATTTCATGTCATTTCCCCATTAAATGATTAAATTTTCCACCCATTGTTGCAAAAATTTGGTTACCTCGCAACAACAATATTAATAGTAATCATGATGAAAATTTTGAACCAAGGCTTCTCTGGAGTAAGTATGAAATTTTTTGCTTTCTTAGGATTTTTATATTCATCTATGCCAATAATCGATACCGGGTTAAATAAAAAGAGAACTGATATTGGCAACGGTTAGAAAATAGAAAATGATTTTTTGGAAAATCACACGGACAAAATCAAACACGCATTTAAGTTTGATTTCACGTTCTCCTTCACACCCAGTTAATCTACCGCATGGTCACAAAAAATACCTTTGAGAAATATGATTCTACTGGGCTTAGTTGAAAGTCATATATTTATTTTCTTGGATTTGGCATGTTGCATTTAAACCCGTGCGACGGCGGGCACATCAGCTAGTTTTTACATAAAATACGAACAAAAAAAAAACCTTCATTGTTTATGAAATTAAAGAAAAACATATTCAATCGTCATGAGAAGTGTGGGGGGGGGGTGCATTTGGATTTTTGACGTTCTACTGTACACTGCAAAAAATGAACTTTTACAGTATAAATGTAGATTCAAATTTAAAACTGTAAAATGCACAGTACTAAACTGTAAAACTAGCATTTTACAGTTTCTTACTACAAAGTTAGCAATTTTACAGTTTATTGCTGTAAGATTTAGCTGTATTATGCGGTAAAAACAGCAGGAAAAACTAGCAGCAGAGGTTCCAGTTTAAAACATTAAAATACGCGGTAATAAACTAAAATTAGCAATTTTACAGTTTATAACTGTAAAACTAGCAATTTTTACAGCTTATTACTATAAAATTAGCTGTATTATACTGTAAAAACAGCATTCGTTTTTTACAGTGCAGATAATAACAAAGAGACAGGACATGGTGACCCAATCCGTAAGACGTCGGCCACGTTACCGAAGGGTCCAAGGTTTGATTTTAGGAGGCTCGTTCAATATATGTACGTAGTTATGAAGTCCTCTAAGTTCACATTCCACATCGATACCTCCGGAGGTGCTGGACCATAGGTTCCTGTTTCGGATCAAAAAACATAATGAACTTCAATGCACCATCCAACCGGCTAAACCACATGTCGTAGTACGTACCAGGAACCACCCTAAAGTTTAGTTGTGTGCTCTCCTACAACACATATGAGTTTGAGGAAAAGAGGGGCAAATAATGGCAAGAAATAGTTACTTTAATACCGTTAATTTTTTCTTTGATCTTTATTTAAACTAATAATTTATATTTTTTCACACCAAGTCAAAAGCTTGCTTGCAAGGTTGCCCTTTTTTTTAACGAAAAACTGACTGTAGAAGAAAAGAGCAGCGACCAAACAAAATTGCTTCTTTTCACCACTGGTGATCAGCAAATTGTCGAGGAAAGGATCTTTATTGCCGATTGCATCTAAGTTAAATGTATTCTAAAGTCTTGTTAAAATACTTCCTTTACTACGTAAAAGAGTGTAAAAAGCAGCTCTTAAAAAGTTTTCTCTTGATTTCATGTACTTTTTATGGAAATGGCTAGTAACCCTATCATCCGATTGTTAAATCAGTTACTCTGTCGCCATTAGGGGCAATATCATGTCGAGGCAGTATGATGTATAAGATAAGTGGCAGTCATCAGGCTAACATATTAAAAAATAAACTTCAGTTTGGACGAATACCAAGAGCAATGCCTTTCCCGAAGCAATGGACCACCTAATCAGACCACTATCGGCCTTTAAATAAATCTATGCACTTCGCTTTACAATGCAGAGTCCCCTGTACCTACCACAACTCGTGGTTTAACAGGGATGGAACTCTAAAAAGCTCTGTTTTTTTATCCAGACTTGAAGCTGAGAAAACACTTCGTATAGTATCCCCAGAGGTATTGATTCATAGCCGACTTTGGTCACCCATACTTAACGTCCACCAGCCAACTTTAAATCAGACGGTGGATCTTTGATCTGGGACCCTCCGGTTACATGTTCGATCGAACCCGGGACCCTCCGGTTACGTGTTCGACGCCTTACCGATTAGGCCACCATGACCCAATCCATCTATGCATTGGATTCTCTCGCGGATCCTTCGCCTGGTACAAACTAAAGCCTTGAGTAAAGAGATAGGCGTCACTGCGTACTTATTAGGTACATTCTTACAAAGGACTATCAAGTTTGTAAAACTGAAATAGGCGAGCAAATACATATCGGCGCATTATAACAGAAGCATATCTCACTTAAAATTCTGGGATTGGATGCCTTATGGTTCCCTTTAGGCAACAATATTTGACGTAAAAAGAAAAAATGTGGTTGATGATTCACACATAACTGGAATGAGTATTTCAACTTTAAGCAAAACTCAAAAGTATTTTACGTTAGAGATATGAGTTTATATTGGAAATATGGTGAAAATAAAGCTTTATAATTAATGAGTTCACTAAGTATGTCCAGAAAAATCTGACTTATGTGAAAACTTGCTAAGTTCTTATATTAAATCCTCAAGTTTAGTCTTGGAATTAATCAGTTATCATTATTTTTAAGGGGTCACAGAACCTCAAAAATGACCAAAAGACCAAAAGAAATTTTATTGCTTATTTCATAAGTAAAAGTTATTTAAAACATTTGGAAAAAATAGCATTGACCTAGCTAAATCATTTAAAAAGTTATAAGTGACTTTAGGGCATGCATGCTTTGTGTTCTAATGGAAAAGCAAAACTTTAAAGTGCTTTTTCTCGATGATCAGTTTTTATTGTTTCTATGTTACTGGAAATGCAAAGGAATTTTTTCTATTAAAGATACAACTTTAAAGCAATATTTTTTGCACTCAGAATAATATATTTAACAAAACCGTGCATTGAACAAGCATTTCATAAATTACTAAAATTTTTAAAATTTCTTAAACCTCGAAAAACCAAATTTTCTAAGAATTTTTTACATAAAAGGTGACAAAATATTTTCAAATCAATATATAAGAAAATGAATGCCCAGATTTTTAGAGGTAACTCTTGTAATCATTTAGCATTAAGAAATTTTAAAATTAGTGCAAATACAAAAAAACCTTAGGGTTTTAAAAAAAATTGAAATTTTCTTAAATTTTTCAAATTTTCAAAAAGTGGACAACATTTTTAATGTTTGAAATTATATTATTGATTGCTGAATAAGTGCGGAAACAAAGATTTCAAAGAATTACATTTTTCACGTAAATTTAAGAAAATTGTTAGAGAGGTACTGTAACCCCTTAACTTACTTGACTATTACTCTTAATCATTTTGGTTTTGTGAGAAGATTAAGAGAATAGTACCATCCACCCAAACTACCAAGACCGAACAAATAAATCAAAAGCGTATGAAAGGAAAACTCTTTCACTCATTTCGTATCTTTTAACCTAAGGGCAATTCCATTTTAATAAAAATCGTCTATTGCTGCCTAAAACAGCCTGAAAGACTCCAAATATGTCATATTCTTGCTTCGTTTCATAAGCTTTATAAGCAATATGGACCCTACTTTTATATAATGCAGTTAAATTTTGATGGTTTCCAGAAAAGTGTGGTTTTGAATGAAACACACAATAACCAGAATTCAAGTTTTTAAGAACTAGTGATGAAAACTACTTTCCAATTCGAATTGAAACGACATTGGTTATGAGATGATTGTTTAGATTTATAACGGACGTATCTTACAAGATTCGTCCGCTACGGAAAAAATAATGTTACTTGAAGATTTTTTTGGAAATCTTTAAACTTTAACTGCATTATGTAGAAACAAAGATCTTCATAAGGTTTATGAAATAAAACAAATGTTTAACAGATTTCTTGTCTCCGGAAGCTCTTTTATAAAAACTTGATACCTCTGTCATTGGATACCTGTGAACTGGCCCTAAATATTTTTAAATGGATCATCCACCTATACATATATTCAATTTTGTGCTTTCTTTAAAGAATAACAATATCTTAAGTCATTTCTTAGATCATCCTGTAGAATCGTATCACGCAGGAGAAATAAGCTTTAGTACATCGAAGTCTGAAGACAAAAAGAACACGTATACTACACGTTTATAATAAATTTATCTGTGTCATCTAGACAAGACATATTTTACCCAAAAAATACAAAGAATACTCTTATAAAAGTACCTTTTTTTTAAAGTGAGCTAAAGAAAAAGGTACTTTCTTCAAAAAAGAAAAAACGAGTTAAAGAAGGAATACATTTGTCACGAAAAACGTTGAATAGTTTAAGTAACATTTCTTCTCAGACTAAGGTGTAGTCCATTTTCAAATAAAAAAGCAGTTCAAACTCTTTAATCTTTTTTCAGTATTTAGATTTTAAAAAAAAGCTCTATTTCTAAAATGTGATAACATTCTAAACATATTTTTATGAAAATTTATTATTAGAAAATATGGCGTCGTTTCAAAGTGTCAAAGTTTTAGCAAAGCGTCGATAATTTTCTTTTAAATGGTATCATAATACAATTGCATGTACAGTGTTGTATCTATAGCAATTTCAAGTTCAAATTAAGTTAAATAGAAATCATAATCGACATTTGGTGCAGCACTATTATGCAACGAATCATATATTAAGCTATGCAAATCATGTAATGTCACTTGTTGTAAGCGTCATATCAACTCCATTAGAATACTAAAAAAAATGTTTTTGAACAATAATTTATAGTACAAAAGCATATCACCACGGAATTATCATTTTCCATTTTTTTACTACAGCAATTTACTGCATCATAAATCTGTTGTGGTATTTTGGTTAGTTTAGGCAAATTTTCAATATATTTCTTAATCAGCATCTTGAACATTAAATGCTTTTATCTTTAATTTGATTATTTCAAATATGCTAAGAGTTTCCCAACTTTTTTTTTATGAACAGTAAAGCACCGTTTATACATTTCTCTTTTGTACGTTTTTATCATATATAATGTTTTAATTGGTATGTACATGTTTTAATTGGTCCCGAAATTTCATTTCCCTCCAGGCTCATCCATACCTACCTTTACAAGTGGTTTAACCGGTTGGATGGATACTTAAGAACGGTCTTTTTAAAATTTTTATCCAGACCAGGAACTGATCAAACCACTCGTCAAATATCCTCAGTGGTATTGATTCACTTGGAGGGCTTTGTGAACACGAACATGTTTAATGTTCCCCTGGCACCATTAATGAAGACGATGGATCTTTGCACGATTAGGATCAAACATGGGGCCCAATTGGTCCCAACAGAGTCAATACATATCAAAAAGGTACAAACGGTGCTTCACTGTATATATTTTGTACTGAATACATAATTTGGAAAACAAACGCTTTTTGGCAAATAAACATGTTAAATGAGATAAAATAAGCTGCTCATACCAAAAACACATACCATAAAGCAAAGGGTTAACTTTGATATACCCCCCCCCCAAAAAAAAAATTACGCGCCAAATTTGGAACTCCCTACGGACTTTTTAGGGTTGCTGATTCTTATTTTGGTGTTGCCAATTTAGGTTTTTTCAGCTTTAAGGTTTTTGCTGTTGCCAAATTTGTTATTTTCTGGCATTTTGTACCATTTTTTGAGTTTTTTAAAAAGTTTTGTGGCAACAATTTAGCGAGAATCAATCTTGGCGAGAAAAAAAAGTCGCCAAATTTCTGACTTGGGTGGGGGGGGGGCGTTATATCAAAGTAGTTCCAAGCAAAACTGAAAACACTAGACGAGCAAACACTTACCAATGGCGGGAGCATAGATATTAAGATAAAGGCAATCCTCGCTCTGATCTGTTAAATGAGGGATCAGCCTCTGCAAATAACGCAGTCTGCCAAACGGCATCCTCCTCAAGGCTTCTGTCTCATTGCTGATGTCTGGCAGCTTCTGGGGACAAACGGGTCCCCAGGTATCAGCAGATCGGATACCTTTCCAGTGGGGCGACGTGACAGGGGGCATAAACCTCAGGCGACCCGTTGGGGCCCCGGCGTATGGAACACCCAGAAATACTTCAACTGGCTGCAGTTCCCGGTTCGACAGGGTGCTGATAAATCCCCTTAAGGTTCCGTACCTGGTGTGGACAACCCTGGTGCTCAGGTGGCGCGAATCGAAGTCCGTGTTGTAGATTGATGCCAGCGTGTTGTAGATGTCGAAGGATGCTATCATGTAGGCGATGGTGATCATCTTGATCGGTAATATCCATTGGTGCAGTTGAGTGGGTGTCATTGTTGAGTAGCACTACATTCAATGTTTCGAGAGAAACTCTTAAACACTGTCGTCACACTTGAATTGATTTGAAATTTGTCGATTTATCCTTCAAAAAATGTTTCTCCATTTTAACAAGTTATTATTTATTTGTTTATATACTTGTTAACTGGTGAAAGAACAATCAGTTAGCCTGGTAAATATTCCTTTTTGATAAAAACTTTCAAAAAATGTTTATGAAAAATTTTAGGGAATTTAATCTTTTAGGAAATTATTTAACTCATTTTGGATTTTCTTCGTAATTTCACCAAAAAAAAATCATCAAAACCAACTAAACTTTCTTTTAAAAATCTATCAAACGTTTCACATTTTAAACATATCTAGTTTTTTTACCAAGTATGAAAAATGAAATGCACATCATCACCGGGCAAAAGTTAAGAATCTTAAAATCTCTCGAGAAACGCGAAGCAACTGCTTAGGAAGAGAAGAAATTTTGGCACGCATTTGCTCACGTGCAGAATCCTAAACTATTTCCCTCTTTCACAAAAGAGAGCGAGAGAGAGAGAGAAGTCGAAGTGATGCTGCTCCGGCTGTTCCAGGATCTCTGGGAGCATGGATCGCGGAGGATGAGCCGTGGAGTTGGGGCGCAGTCGCAATGGCCATGAATATTCTCGAGAAAATGATGCATGGGGTGAATGAAGTGAACGGAACGGATTTCAGAAAGCATCGCAAGTACTCGAGTATGTGGAAGAGTTATCCTTCGTACATAATTGTACAAATCGAATATTTGACTGCTCTTTCTCCGAGGTTTCATTCTAGAAAGTAAAATGTGAAGTTTTTGTGAAACCTCAGAACTTTGTCATATTGAGATACGGAAATAAAAAATCTGCAATAAAGCAAGAGTAAGGACTAATTTTCTTTTTTGATAAAAATGATATTTGTTGAATTTTGTACCTTTTTGTACGAAATTTTGTACAATATTTCAGTAAAATTCTACCGTTTCGGACGTAACAATAGAACTAAAAACATTTTTGTTATTCTATGTAATCAAGGAATCCGCACTAATATTAAACATAACATAAAACGTAGCATCGAGCGATAAAAGAGAACTTAAATATATAGGCTTATCGAACCAAATTTAATTATGTGTGTTTATTGTTATGTCTGTATACACAGTTTATTGTTACGTAAGCTACCGCACGTACAGTTTATTTGTTATATCCATATCTGTGGAATTACCCAATATTTAGGGAATAGACTAACAATTAAAAAATAAATAACAATATTTCAGATTTTGTAATAGCTGATGATTGCAATTATAGACAAAAACTACATTTCGGTGTTTTAGTTTTATAGCAGTGAAATTATCCTTTTACTTCTAGAACGCGTAGATCCAATTTTCACTGTCACGGTACATGTTTGATGCCCAAAATGTACGTGGTAAGCAGGGATGCCCGCAGGGGGGAGGGGATTATGGCACAAGTTGCGCGATCAAAATTTTGGGGGGGGGGGTTTAAAACTAATTTATATATATATTTATTTAAATTATTCATTAATTAATTTTTTTAATTTAAATTATTTACATTTTTTTTTAAAATAAAAATCATTCATTTATTTATTTTTTTAAATAAAATTATTCTTTTTTTTCGTTATTATAATTTTTTATTTATTCATTTCCTGTGTGTGTGCTTAGAATATCTGGAAGAGAACAAAAGCGATTCTATTCCGCGCATAATTAGCACTTTTAAAAAATTAATAACAAATAAAAAAAATAATAGTTTTATTTAAAAATTAATAAATAGATAATATTAAAAAAATAAATAAATAATATTTAAAAAAAATAAATATTTAAATAAATAAATAAATATTATTATAGCAAATAAATTTAATAAAAAAGAGGGGTAAAAATAAAAAATAAAAACCACAAGAGGGTTGTGAAAAATTTGGGGGGGAATTTGAGCCATTGAGCTTGGGGGGGATGGGCACCCCTGGTGGTAAGATATACATTATATTAGTAAGAATGAAAGTAAGTGTTTGCTGCTTCAAGCAATATAGTGGATCGAATAGTATTAATGCTAAAATTAACTGACAAAGGTGTTAGCTCTTAAAAATTAAATAAAGTGGGCACAAACTTTTTTTCAACTTGAAAAAGAATAAGTACTTGAAACTTAAAGAAATTATTTTTATTTATTTATTTATTTTTCCGAAAGATAGAGATTTCTTTTTTTTATTATGTAATTTAGAACTCAAAGTCCCCCCCCCCCCCACACACAGCAGTTATTATCGTTTTTAAAAACCTAACTGAAGCAATAAATTTTAAATAACAAACTCGGGTTAAAATAAATAAGTATATCTTTTTTTATTTTATTAAAATATTTTCCGAAAAACGTTATTAATTGCACTCCGTATCACTTCTTCAGTGCAAAAAATAAAGAGTTGTTTTAACTGTATAATACTGAAAACATAGCTTCCAGTTTAAAACTGTAAAATGCACGGTAATAAACTGTAAAATTAGCAATTTTACAGTTTATTACTGTAAAGCAGCAATTTTAGTTTCTTACAGCAATTTTACAGTTTATTACCACAAAATGAACTGTATTATGATGTAAAAACAACAGTATAATACTGGCCGCAGAGGTTCCAGTGTAAAACTAAAATGCACAGTAATAAAATCGCAAAATTAACACTTTTACAGTTTATTACTGCAAAAACAGTAATTTTGCAGTTTGTTAGCGTAAAATTAGAAATTTTACAGTTTATTGCTGTAAAATTAACAATTTTTACAGTTTGTTACTATAAAATTAGCTGTATTGTACTGTGAAAACCACATATTTTTTACAGTGTTGTATATTATACAAGATTATATTTCTGATAAACTCGTGTCAATAACTCTGAGAAAGATACTCTTGTTTCCAGCTACGGAGAATGCTTCTTTCTCGACATTCCACAAAAAAGAAATACCTTTCGACTGCAGAGTTAATAATTAATTTCTGCGTTTTTTACCGGAGTCACTTCGTTAAGTGAAAAGTAAAAGAGACTCTCGAAAAATTGTACCTTCAAGGCCGAAAAATGGGAAATGTTAATAGTTAATTTTGTGAAAGGTAGAGAAAAGCTTTAAAAAAAGCACTAAAGAAACGAGAATATTTAATTTGCATGTTGGACTATAAAAATATTTTTTTCTTCCCGTAATTTCGGATTCAGAAAACGTATTTCGTAAGAATTATACAGAAAATGAAGCTAAAAAAATAACAATTGCGCTTTGAAAAAGATTGAGACAAGAAGATTAATTCACTAGCAAATAAAAATGGTGGTATTAGAGAGTAGAGGTTTCGGAGTAATACAGAGTAGAAAAGGATTAAAAATGTTTTTTGCCTCTATATAAAGTAAATCAAACAAGGTTTAAGCTAAAAGTAATTTTCCGGGGGCAAAAATAAAGCATAGTAATTCTTTCAAGAAAAAACATTTTTCTTCAATGAGAAAAATATGTAGGAGAGTATTAGGGCAAAGGGAAATAATTGAGATAACTTACCTGTTTCAAAATGAGCGAATGGGAAAATTGTTCCGAAATTATTGTACGTAAAGAAGGACTAATATGTTTTACAATGCGACTTGCGTTGAAATTTTATGTTTGGTTTTTAGCAGGTTCTTTTTACCTTAAAAAAAAGATAGAAAATGTTCACCTTAAAAAAAAACATGGGGCAAGGTGAGAAATAAAATATTTTAAGCACAGAATAACGTACACTATCGTGGAGAGAGGAAAAAGATATAGGGGAAGACCGCCTATATTGGACCCCCTAAGAACAGGAGGCTTGTGTCGCTCAATGTGAAGCAAAACAGAAATGCAAAATAGGTCATCGTAAGCTAAATTTAATCAGGAACCACCCTAGGAGCTTATATTTTCTGAAAATATTAAAATTATTTTTAAAAAAATTATCTTTTAAAAAGTTGCGTAAGTCCAATATAGGAATATATGCGCCTAAATTGAACTATGCGCTTCCTAAATTGGACCGTATCAGGAAATCATAGAATAATTTATATTTGAACTATACAGCTTTTTTCCAGGATTTGCAATAGAATTTCTTTTGCTTGGGCCTCACTTAGGCAGTGCTGATAAACTCGCCGATGGCATTTCATACACTTAATCATGTTTTGCACTTCATCTCTATGACAAATATTGCAATAACAATTGTTTTGTGCAGTTTCTTGCTTTTTCTTGTGTGACTTTTTCTGCTCTATGCCTCTTTTATACGGCCGTTAGAATGATTGCTGAGATAGCCTTCCTTTTTGTTCCTTTTATTTTTTTAGGCAAAGGTAATATGTGAGCTGGCTTTACAAAATCAGTTAGAGTTGACATGTTTTGATGAGAACTATCAGCCGATTATGCAGAACGTGTACTAACTTAAGTCGTAGCTAGCTCTTCTACATGGTGTACAACTTACACCGAACATCAGGCCCGTCATTTAGGGGGGGGAGTGATAGGGTCAATTGCCCCCCTCTTGAATTGGAGAAATCAATGTATTTGCTTATAAGTTTGTTAAGGGTTTTGTTGTTTTCTGATGAAATTGTACTGTGTTCTTCCTTTTGCCCTACCCCCTGGAAAAACTTGAAATGACGGGCCAGCCGAACATGTAACCTGCTCACATTGACTAGTTTTATCTGGACTACTTGCCTCTAATTCTGCTGCAGCCAAGTCAATGTCATTAAATACCAAGTCATCGTGCTCGTTAGCCAAGTGTATTGCATCAATGTTCTTTATGTAAGTGCTGTGCCAATCCATTAATTAAAGGATATTCTTTTTACATTGCTTGGCTTAACAGTTTTGGTGAAAGTTGTATCAATTGTGTGAATTATCGTTTGTGATCCAACCTTTTATTTTGAACAAGTATATTGCTCACCAGGGAAGCTTTTACGATAAGTCCGAACATGGAACGTAATCTTTTGAAAATAAGCATGAGCATGGGGAGCTTGCAATTCTGTTACACTCATGCAGCAAATAACCATTGTGTTTCTACCACGTTCACCACTCATTACTGCTCCAACCTGGTGTTTACCTCTATACGTCAATATATTTGGGGCTTTTGGACAGTGAAAAGACTTGCTTCATCTACATTGAACATTTTAGTAGCAGATAAATTGTTTACTTTTAAAATCGTTTCGAAAATAACAAAGAATTTCATATTTTTCTCTCGGTAATCCAGCATAAATTTTATTTAAGTTAATAACTATGCTTAACAACCTGAAACTGCAGTTTAATAGATGAAGAGAAAAAAAACACACATTTTAAGAAGTTGCAGCTTTTGCTTGATAAAAATGTGCTTGATAAAATTTTTTAAATGAATATCGTGAATAGGTGTTAAAGTATGCTTAAAATAAGTTTAACTACGCTATTAAATAAAACGAGTCACTTATTTTATGTTACGATAATTAAAAAGTCTTGTTTAAAATCATATTCTTAAATTGGACCACCGGTCCAATATAGGAAAATTATTTCGGTCCAATAAAGGAAAACACGCCAATTTTTATTCTTCAGCTCATTGTTCTGTCAAAAATTATCACAATTGCGCATGTAAATACATTGATGTAATCCTTATTAAACATAGATTATAATACTGTAACAAAATTTTACCGCAATTATCAAGTTGTTGAGTTATTCTTCTAGAAACAAGTCCGCAAAATAAGATTTCGCACGTTTTCAACACAAATCAAGCCATAACTCACGCTAAACAGTTCGAAGAGTGGTGAAACTTCATACACATTGATTTTATTCCTAAAACTTTATACTTGTACTGTTAAAGTGTAGTACAGATCTCTGTACTAGATTTTAAGCCCGAGGTCCAATTTAAGCAGTGGTCCAATATAGGCGGTCTTCCCCTAAATTCCAATATATCTTTTTTTTTCTTTTCTGTCTCAATTTTATCAAAGCATATTCGATATTCTGCACATACGTTTGAAATGTTTTCTTAGCTTAAGTTTCAGTATATAAAGAGAGAAACAATATGGATTCATGCTAGAGCACAACTCATTTGACAAGTAATTGCAGTCCTGCTGAATTGCAGCCATGTTTTGGCACTTTCATGGATTCAGTAGACGGCAGATATATTGTATTGCCAGGTTATTGACGAAACCTGTTATTTCAAAACTAAAATAAAAGGTCAGGCATACAAGAGTTTCTGAAGACATTCAAAGGAAACTTTTGGCGAGACACATATGCAAAAGTCAACAAAGTTGCAGAAATAATATTTGGTAAAAGAGAAAGAGCTACAAACGTTGTTTTGCACAAACGAAGGATTTTTTTGACTTTTTTTTTTTTTTTTTTGACTAAAGCATTGTAAATTTTTAATAATATTTCTTTATTTGTTCTGGCTGTCCATAAAAAGTAGTGACCATCAAGTAATATGTTAAAATACAACAAATTTAATACAAAACCAACCAATCCTAGTTAGGTTTTGATATCAGTAAATTAAAAGTAAAAAAACTAATGAAGCTATGGCTACACAAGAAAATTATAATTTCCTAATTGAATAAGATATGATAATCTTAAGCGTATTAAGATATTAAGATGTTCGTTTTTGTGGTATTTTGAACAATTTTAATTTTTTTTCTAAAAATGTTACGACAGTCGCAATGTCATTTGTGATCAAAAATACCTATCAACAGTTATTTGACTTAAAATTCTTGGCTGTAATGACACGTATCCAACAACCTTCAACTTCAATCAGTAATTTCAGCCATAAATCATTTTTTATACTTTAACCCATTTATGCCCAGTAGTCTAAAAACGGGATTTGTTAGTTACTGCATACAAAAACCTGTAATGGGTATATCATTTTACTAAAGCTGTTTTTCACAAGTTTAATAGTCCTTCTTCTTAAGAAAACCAGTTAGAGCCACTATTTGGACCTCAGAGTTTATTTATTAACAGCTATTTTCAAACAAATCAATCAAGCAACGATCCAGCATGGGTAGCCACTGAAAGTAAGTTTTTTTTTTGCAAACTTATTTTTCATAAAATTAAACTATTTTAAAATTATTTGCTTAAAATTGATCACAGATGCCTTCTGTAATGTTACTTGGCAAAAGTAAAGTCAAGTAAGTGCGTATTTTGCTCGCATATCTGCAAAATATCCCATAAACAGGACGTTAAATAACTTAATAAATACGGTAACGGCGAACTATTTAAAGCCTAAAATGTATGTAAACCATTCCAAGTAAGAGTTTTAAGCAGATAAAAATTTTTAAAAAATGTTAAAAAAACGTAGGCATAAATGGGTTAAGTTTCAAATAGGATTCGAAAATCAGCTGAACACGTTACTCTACTCAATATGAATGATCCTATTGCTTAATGCATTAAAATGAATTATTTTTAAATATTGCACAAGCAGTATAACATTGAAAATATTCGAACTTTAGGAGGATTAGAAGTATTAAACAATATTAAAAAAATGAATGTGGCATGGAAAAGGAAACTATCGAGCTATATATATGAGAATCTGGTCTCCCATCTTAGCAGCCCATCGTCATTTGCTGTAATTAATAACACATAAAATTTTCTTTTAGAAAACTACCAACATTACACTTTAGATTCTGTTCATAAGTCCAAGCAATTAAATTGGGAAAAAATATTCAATACATTTTTTTTTAATCTTAATACCAAGATTTTTTGATCAGCTCATTGTGGCTCCGTACCCAAAATTGCAAGATAATTCCACGTTTGGTGAAATAATTGTACTACTTCCCTATCGCTGTCACTGGAAAGCAGCCAAACATGAAACAAAATGCACATTAATTTAACTTGAATTATAAGAGCATTTGTCGGAAGACTAGAAAGATTGCAACTTTTGTATAAATTAATAACTTCATTTTTCTATATATGTACGGTGTCTACTCCAGTTGTGGCCCAATAGCTAATTTATAAACTGTTAGAGATAAGCATATAGTTCATTTAGGAAAAAATCCCTAAATGACGAAAGGAGTTTGAGTCTATGATTTTTTTTTTCAAAAAGTCAAATTTTGAAAGAGTAACGAAATTAACATTTTTATTCAGCTCCCCAGTTGTATCAATCATCTCTAGTAAAACGTTTTTGACGCTGTAACGTTTAAACTAAAGAAAATCACTCTTCTGCGACAAAAATTGACCGAGTCATGACAGTTTGAAAAATCAAGATTTTGAAGGATTTTATGACGTCATCGGGAGATCGTTTAAGGTTTCGTATGCGAATTGAGAAAGTGTGTTGACTGGTGTAAATTTGTTTCGATTCTTTTCATCAGGGGTATTATTCATGGCTGAAAAGACTTAATAAGAAAAACAAAAG
>JAXGGA010012106.1:0-39926 GCA_038373865.1 Uloborus plumipes | reverse complement strand
CGGGTAAGTAGATTATTTAATGATTGCTGAAAAAGAAATAAGATTATCAATTAGATGCAGTTGTTTTTGTGTTTTCCTGTGTAATTTCTAGGTTTTTTTTTTACGAATGTAGGTATGTGGTTTGAGTAAAATGTGTTACAAAAATATTCTCTTAAAATATTAGATTACTGTACACATTTTCATCAAGAATAACTTAACATTGGAACTTTTTTTTCTTACGTTTCATTATTAGTTATTTATTATATTATTAGTTTTAATGTTAAAAGATGGAGGGAAAAAAATCTGAAATTTTGTCCCCTTTATCTTTTTCAACAAAAAAAAGTTTCTGTATATTTGCTGCAGCAGATTTGCAATTACAACTGTGAGGGATTCCTACAACATAGCCAGAAATGCGCATAAAACAAATTGTTTTACTTTGTAAAATAAATGCTAAAAAATAGAAAAAGAAGTTCTAAACTTGTTCCCTCTTTTTCTTCAAAAAAAGTTTCTGTTTGTTTGCTGCGACGCACTTACAGTGTTATGAATGTGAGAGGTCCCAAAAACATAGCCTAAAATGCACATGAAACGAATGGTTTTACTTTGTTGAGTTCATCTGTAACCAGTACTATTACATTGTAAATTAGGCCAGCATTTCACATCACACAACTTCCTTAAAAAAACTACCAAAAACAATAACTTTGAGAAAATACGTATTCAAAACTCTAATAGCTAATAGTAGGAAAGGCATTTATGCATGTTTTATTGAAGCCTTGATTGTTTTAATATATGTGATTGTAAAAAAGAAAGCTAAACTAGTTTAAAGTTTGTTCACATGGTCACTATATGATGTCTTCATTGTTTGAGGTTTAGTGAAAAAAATTATCAATTAATAACACCTGTTTCCAAAAACTGCCTATTTTAAGAACAGTTGAAGGCAATAGTATATTGCTGTGGTTCTCAAAATATATAAATTCGCCACTGTTTGATTTCGTTCTTTAAATTAATGATGAATAAACTACTGTGTTATTTCTTGTTTGTATGTATGTACATAACAAGATATCAGAGGCACAGACTATGCCCAAATACATTCAACTGCTGGGTGAAGATATGTGTATCATTTGAAACTTGTTACTTAAAATCAATATTAAACATTGGTTATTTTCAAAACTTGTAGATTGAATGTATGAACAAAGTTTAACTCTTACTTTCATGGATTCGTGATGGGAAGCGAAAGGCATTATTGAAAATTTTAGTTACCCACAGTATATTGTTTTCCACATATGCAGATATTTTTGAGTTATGTGCGCCGACACTTTATATTTTTACTTCACTCTTTGTATGTATTCCCCTCCTCCTCCACTCTTTCATGCATAACAACAATAAATAATATTTTATTTTGCAATGTAAAAGAAATAAATATGTTTGATTTGAGACAATATTTCTCATCTATATATATTTTTTGTCTTTTTTTTGTGTATTTTTTATTTCATATTTCAAATACTTTTGTGAAGATGTTTGTATATTAATAAGTATTTAATACTTTTCAGGAAAAATGTCACCAGTACTGGCCAAATGAGCGATCTCAAAGATACTTATATTTTGTAGTTGATCCTATCACTGAATATAATATGCCTCAGTACATTTTACGAGAATTCAAAGTAACAGATGCCCGAGTAAGTTAAAAGTGGAAATGTTCTCTAGAATGTTATTATTATTATTTTTTTCTCATAATTTCAAAGCAAGCTTATTCTGTGTTTAAACCAAATATTGTGTGTAATTCTTATTGCAGTTTTTTGTGTGTTTTTTTTTTTTTTTTTTTCAAATTATGTGGTTTTTATAAATTTTGATTGTTCAGTTATAACCAGTGGTTTACTTCTAAGGTTTTAAAAACCACTTGCTGGCATTGTATGCCTACCTCTATAATATGATCCTGTATTTTCATCTTAAGCACTAGAATGTTAGTTCAGAGAGAATTAGAACACGCTTCCATATATAACAATTTAAAATATTATGTCCCCTTTCTGTTGATCGTTCTATCTATCAATGTTTATCAGAAAAAAATTCTTCTAAATTGTTTTTAAAGTTGAAAAGAAACCCCATCATGTTAAACTAAATTGGTTAGTCTGATGTAAGAAAAACAAATATTATTTCATCCTTTCAATTTGTGTTAGAGAAAGCTAATGTTGCATTAACCATTAGTATTTGTTTTAAGATGAATTATTATTTAGCATCTGCAAAACTTTAAGAGGAGAGATTTAAAATTTTATTTGTTTCATTATTTGGTTTTATTTTTGTTTGTGTGAAACAAGTATTAGTTAGTGATATTTTGTTGCTGTTTTACAAGCTTAAATCCATTGTTTTTTCTTACATTTAAATTCTTGTATCTTAGGATGGTCAATCAAGAACGATACGCCAATTCCATTTCACTGATTGGCCGGAGCAAGGAGTACCGAAATCAGGCGATGGGTTTATAGAGTTCATAGGTCAAGTACATAAAACCAAAGAGCAGTTTGGACAAGAAGGGCCCATCACTGTACATTGCAGGTAAATGAATTTCTTACGAATTAATTTCTCAAAAATTTGTTTTACTTTGTTTATAATAAGTGCAAGTGTTTACTTAAAGCTAACACTTCTGGCAAATGCATCACCACAATCAGAAGCTTGAATTTTTATCACAATCAACAATTATATTCAACTAATAACTCCAATAAACTAATCCATACGTTTATTGGTGTTAATTTGGCTGTAAACAGAGTAATAAAATGGAAGAGATAATATAAATTAGTGAAATTTGCACAACATTCTCAATTATGTTTCATCCACAAACCCGTAAAATTTTAGAAATATATTGTAAGTCAAGGTTTTTTTAGAGAAAATTCTAAGATATTAAATTGTTGTAAGATTTTTATAATGATTTATTTTCGATACTTTTTTCATGTAAAGGAAAGTAAGTTTTGTAATTATGCATGAGTAAATAAACCTTTGAGAAAATACTCAAAGCAGTATAAAAAGTAATCCCTAAGTTTAGCAAAGCTGTTGATGAAAATGAACGATTGATTGATTGATGAAAAGTATTATGTCAATACTCTTTGACTTATCAGTCTGTGAATAAAGTTTTATGTTGGTGTGTTGCTGATGACTGTTTTAAAAATGTATAATTCTTTACTCTAAAGTTTGCACTTGATCTAATTTAAGTACTAATTGGTCTATATTATGTCATTGAAAAGAAGAATAATAAGAAAATAAGTCTTAAATAAGAATGAAAATCAAACCTTTATATGTATAAAGCAGTAAGTAACTGCCCCTAAGGCAGGAACATGCAATACACCACCCAACAAACCTTTATTATTCCCCCCCTGTGAGATATTTCATGCGCACATTATATAGCATCATTAATGTTAAACATTTGCAGTATTTTTGTTACTATGGTTAGTTAAAATTACATTTTTTTAAATAAATTTATATATTATGTTTTTTAGTGCTGGGGTTGGACGTAGTGGTGTTTTCATCACCTTGAGCATAGTGTTAGAGCGAATGCAATATGAAGGTGTCGTTGATGTTTTCCAAACCGTTAGAACTCTGAGGACACAGCGCCCCGGAATGGTTCAGACCGAGGTAAATTTACATTTTATAGAAATTTATTATCAAATTTGATTTCTTGAAATACTTTTTTTTTAAGTTTTAAAATGAGAATGAAATCTTTTATTTCAATAAGTTAACTTATTAGTCAATACTATCAAGCAATTTTTCGCTATTAAACTATCAAATAGTTTTTTCATTGAAATTGAATATTTTGAGTTATACTAAAACATAAATATATTTGAAATTGCAATGGTATGGTAAGTTTAAATTATATGCAATTTAGGGAAATATGCCCTCTCAAATTTATGCTGAATGTCTTAAGTCAAAGATTTACCGTACTTTAACTTTTTAATAAATACAGAGTAGAAACAAGGAAGTGCAGTGTACTGAATTTCTGCTCATTTCTACTAGTTTTCACCCAAGCTTAAAGTTCGGTGTAGATGTGGTTAATATTTTTGCAAATTTCATAGCTGCTCTGTGCATTTGCAGTGAGAACACATTTATCCGTGAAATTATCTTGACTTTATAATAGAATCATATGTGTGACATAATATCTTTGATGATCAAAATGTTAGAATAATAAAATCAAAGTGTTGAAATAAGATCATACACACAGTAAACGTTTAATCCAGACTAATTTTTTGGATAACTAATACTACTTATTTTCATAGATATTTCTTATATATTTTTTAATTTTTGAAATTTCATTCTGTTTCTTTGTCTAATAAACTTCTTTGTTCTTCAAGTGTTTGTTTCATCTTTTTTATTAATTCTTTGAAAGATTGTTTCACTTAAATTTGAAGGAGGTCACTTGATGACTGACAAATCATTGGTTACCAATGCCTGGAATATATTCTATACTGTGCATTTGTTTTTATTCTTTATGTGTAATATTTTATGTATGGCTTTTTATATATATTATTTAACATTTATTTTTTAGGATCAATATCAATTTTGCTACCGAGCATCATTAGAATACTTAGGCTCCTTTGACCATTATGCGAACTGAATCCAACTCAGCGGCAAAAGTGATGTTGGAGGAAAAGTCTGGAAGAATAGTCTCGCCAGAGCATGCCTCCCGGTGTGCTCGGACAAGACGTGCCTACCAGAGACTTTGTCTTCAGACTGCTACATTATCAACGATAGAATTGGTGCTGAAAAAAGCTGTAGTTAATGTGGAACTAATAAGAGCTTTTTTTACGTACAGAAATCTGGACTCCTTTGTTTTGTATTTAGTTTGGAAAGACTAAACTGAGTGGAACTTTTTTTGAGCTGACTTACTGATCATAATCTTTAAGGTAGGTGGCTTGTCTTATGGTATCTCGTTCCTGAGTGAAAATTTTAAGTAGACTGGGAGCAAAAATGTGTTGGAAAGAATCTAAAGTACTGCCACATATCTCCTTGTGTAATTTAAACTTTGCATTCTCATGCAAACATATCATTGTGTGCTTCATTTAGGTCATCTATTTATTTCATTGAGAACAAACATTATTTCAAGTGTGGCAACATCACATATATCAAAAGTCCCCTGTGAAATGTCATTAGATTTCCAAGAAAGTCAGCATCATCTTTCAATTGATCAATATTGTCAAACTATTCTGCACAATATATTATGCACGAAAGAATTCATCATTATGACATTTTTTATTTTTACTATGAGAGTATTTCACTTAGTATGATGATGAAATAAATCTGAGTTTGAAGTCATGTAATTAATTTCATGAATATTGTTTTTTAGGCTAAAAATTTTTAATTACGACCATAGGATTGCTATCCTGGAATTAATAATTTCATTAACTATTCATACAAAATGTCTTTGGAATTACTAATGTAATTTTAATACTTTTAAGAGGTTGGATTGCTTGAAATATGAGATTAATAGCAATTCAAGGAGTGCTTTTGCTTCAAATATCCCTTTCTTTATGAAATAAAATTTAACAATGTTTCAAATGCTTCTTCAAAGCAAGTAATTTTACCTGCTTCAAAGTTATAAGGGGAGAGGGCGATGCGATGTTGGTCACCTCATTTTGTAATCTAAAGAAATCAAGAAAAATAGTATTGTTGTTCATAGGAAAACAATTTTGTTAAATTTTGTTAAATTTTTGCTGCTTTCATTTTTAAAAAATTAAAAACTCTTTGTGCATGCATACTTAGTTTTCCTCTTTTTCTTTCTGATTCACAATTTACTTTTCATTAACATAATCGGTATATTTTCTCCTCTTTTTAAATTTATTTTTTCTGTGATATTTTTGCTTTTTTAATCAAGGATTTAAATTCTAAAGTGAGATTTCTACATTTTATCATCAGTATTGGTTAAGTGAAATTCAACCTTTATGGAAAAAAATTGGCTGCAAATTATTGATATTTATTTCATTTTAAATTTAAATATGACTATGCCAAATATCAGCATCATATGATGTAGCATCTATTTCTGTACACATCATATATATAATATAAATATAACAATTTGCATGAATAAAAATGATGTAGGTATTTTGGTATTAATTGATTGGCCAAATATTATAAGTTATCTCTTTAATTTTCTTTTTGCAAAATCTTATGTCTATGTTTGAATTTGATTTTGGTATATGAAAGAGTTTGAATTTGTTTAAATGAAATTAAGTTTAATTAAACAATGTTTTTTCGTTCATTTTTGTATTAAGTAGTGATCTATGTTTACTTGTATGCTATTTCACCGCTAAAGTTTTTTTACAATTATAAATTCTTTACTTTGCTGGTGGGATATATTTTTTCATGAGTGGAATACATTAGGCTTTTCTTTTGAAATGTATTGAAACAAACACTTAATTTTGCCACTGTTGTCTCTAATTTTTTTTACGGATTTTACATTTGATCGATCTCATACTTTTGTAACTGTATTATATTTTTGTATCAGTAATAAACTTCTATAAAAGCAAAACTTGAGTTTTTTAAGCTAAATTTAGTTAGTTTGATTTTAGTATAATTTTAAATAAATTCTAATTGCTAATAATTACTTTGTATCAGTTTTTCCAAAAATAAATTTCACAAACTGAATTTTAAAAACCTAATTTATATGGTTGAATCATTTCTTGGGCTTTTCTTCATATATTCCGTCATTAATCAAAAGCTCACTGCTGTGAAAAAAAGATGATGATTTTAGTATGAGCGTAAATGTAAACAATTGAAAATGTGTTTTGCTTAGAATATTGAATCTCTGTATATCAATATTTCCTGAAGTCCTTTGCTAGTCAGCTGTTGATATTGCCTCAAATTGTTAGAAGAAAAAAAAATCAAACCTGAAACAATTATTTTTTCTCATTAATGACTGTAACATATCATAGTTTCATATGAAATAGCACTAAGGGTGTCTGAAATTTGTTATCAGCAATGATATTCTGTGTATTGTACTGTAATCATAAAGGTATTAATGAATGAAATGATTTTGATAAAAATGAAGTTATCAAATTCCAACATAATTTACTTCCAATATTTTAATAGGTTTTTTTTCCAACTTATCCTGTATTTTTTCAAGATTTTGAGAAGTTTTAATTGATTATAGTTATCTCTTATTTAGAATTTATTCAGGTACTTAAATTTAGGCCCTTTCAAAATTTGTTGTTTCACTTTGTAAAAGAAAATATCTTTTGTAAATTATTGCATTTTTATCATTTGTCCATTTTTCTTCAAACAGTATTTATCTGCTTAATAGCAGCCCATCATATGGTACTATAGCATGGTAGAAAGAACTTATTTCATCACTATTCAGGGTTTCATTTCATTACTGTATTATTTTCATGTGCCATTTTTAATTTCATACTAATAATGACGTGCTCAAAATACTGCAGCTGATTAAGATACTCATATCTATTAAAAATAATAATTGCTGCTATTTTTTACTAACTTCAGGTTGAATATTATTTCGCTGTTGTCTTGGTAGCTGTATTACATGAGTGAAAAAATAATGGCAGCACGTACTTGTAAATTTTATTGCACTCGTGAATTAAAATGCAAAAAAGTCATTAAGTTGACTATCAGACGGGTATTATTTACCTATCTTATTTTATGTTGATTCTTAGTGTAAAAATGTATTTTTATGTAAATTTTACTTTAAATTAATGTTTGGTGATTGTCCATTTTATGTTTGTGTTGTATTGTGTTAATAGTGATGAGGGGATGAGATATTTCATCCCTTCAAAACAAGGAACAATTTCCAGTAATAGTCACTAGCTAGATTGTTTGTACATATGTATATTTTGAACTAATGCAGTCTTTGTAAAAAGGCTTTGTTTTGAAATGAGATGTTTGCACGATCTTATATTATCGTCAAGACTGAAATGCATGATCTTGTAAGTTCCAGCATGAAAGCCATACTCAGCGACAAGTTCAATCTTATGCGTCAACTTGAAATTTAAGTGAAGGAATCCTGCAATTAAAGTGGTAAATAAATAGTTGAGATCTGCCTTATAACTCAAAAATTGTAGGCCACCTTGTCTAGTGATCAGAGAAGTCTGACACTTTTGGGGAGGTTCCGGATTCGAATCCTGGCTCTTGCATGGATGTACTTTCTCTCCTGTCCTTGTCATTTCTTTATGTGAATGTGTTTTGCTGTGAATGGTTGACTGTCTTCTAAATGGGATCTTATGGCATGTGTGTACTGTGAAAGTCGGACTTCCCACCAAATTATAGTACAGTTGAACAAGTGAAGCAGTGCACCCCAAATAGTCAGTCTAGCTGGCACAAGACAACAGAAACAACTCAAAAATTGTACTAGTCAAACTTATTTCAGCAAAAGAGATGGGTTTTTTTCCCTCTATAAGAACTTAGTCAAAATACATATATTGCATTATAAAGGGTTCAAAAAGATAGTTAAAACTTATTTTTGCTTGAAAAAGCTTTTCTCATTTCAACTGGACAGACATTTTCTGTATATAAATATTTTTTAAAAAAATCTGAAAAAGTTGCATTTGAATCAAATACATAGAGATGAAAAACTTTAAACGGCTATTTCTCATTTTAAAGTCGTGTGCAGATACGACTTTTGCGCTTAGCAAGGCAGTGTAGTCAAGAAACCTCAAATAGAAGCTTAGGCTATAACACTGTTTAGTTAACCTTTGCAGTACCAATAATTTTTTCCTATTGAAAAATTTCTAAGAGTCTGGAGGGATTCACTGAGGCATGTGTCTCATATTGTTATATTTAACTATTTTATTAGGACATATTTATTCCGATGGAATTGAAAAACCGACTGAAAAGGCAAGGGAAGACTATAAGTTCTGAATGGGTTTTAAAAAAATTAACTCACCAGCAAGAAGTCTGCAAACATTGTACAGTGCCACCTTAAATGAAGATAGAAGCTGGAATAGCTGTCTACAATCATCTTTATTTGTTTCTATCCGAATCAATATTGAAATGACTTAAAGGATATGGCTTTCATGTTGTGACAAAAGACTAAAATATATTACATATGATAATTTTATTTTCCAATGCCAATATTTCAAATTTCATAAGGTTAAAATTTTCAATTTATTTGTGAGCTCATTTTTATTTTCCAGTTGCTATGATTTTAATTTTGTATTAAATGTTGAAGTTCAGTATTCGCTAAATAATGTGGTATTATATTTTCTTTAGTAATTGGCAAATTGTAACTCACCTAATAATCTGTGGTTTAAACAGCTTCTTAGTGTAATTGCCTATTTCTAAGTTTGAATTACATTTTTGTATGAAATTTGAATGACAAAGATTTGAAAATCAAGAGCAATCCCACCGGCTTTTTGTCTGTGTTAACTTTGCTAATTTGTTCATGTAAATGAGCATTTATTTTTATATAATTTGTGTGAAGACTGCCAATTTGTGAACCAACTTTGTTTACTTATAGCACATGATGTGAAAACTATCGTAATTCCAGCTATTTTTTATTGGTTTTAATTTTTTACCTGTAGCACCAATAATTTTGTTACGATCATTTTCAAGGAATAAAATTTATGAGAATCCTGAATTTTGTTTTGCCTTTATTGTGTATTGTACTTAGTATTTCTTCATTTGTCAACTAAGCTGAAATTTAAAAAGTAATTGTGTGGGGGGGAGGGGGGGGGACAATTGTCATCGCAAAATTTTAAAACCTGATCAGATAAAGATGTGAATATGGAAACAAATTGTTAATAAATAGGGTAACTTCAAATTGAATCATATCTCATTAATACATTCATTTTCATAAGTTTTGAAAATTTGAAAACAAGATTTGCCAACTTCAAATTAGTTTTCAGGAATGTTTCCTTTTAAATGCATAAATATGTTAAATGATTTCTTATTTTATTGGATCTAGAAAAAACATTTCTCCACACTGAACTCTTGTAAAAATTCAAATAAAAAATTTAAATCTTAAAATAACTCATTTTGAGGTAACTTAGGCCCTCAATTTGTGTTATTTAACTTCCGATTCATATTTGAATCATGTTATTGCATCTATTGAGATAAAACAATAAACAAAAGAAACTCTTCAAGTATTCAACTATCCAAGGCTACAAAATAACAGCTTTAAAAATCATTCAAAATTAATTAGCAACCTCGTTCAAATTAATCCTGTCTCTCAGAACTTCCTTGAACCGTGTGAGACATGTGATTTAAAATTAAATTGAGTAAAGATTGTGCAACTCTGAATCAGGAAAAGAAACTCTCTAAATGTTTAAACTAAGGATGCAGTCGGCAGTACCGATTAATCGGCCCCTCTGCCGATTGTTGATAATCTGCAAAATTTTGCCGATTAATCGGCAGAAAAAATATTTTTTAAATATTTTTCACAACATGCCTTCAATAAGGAACTATAATGATTTATTTAATAACTGTAAATAATTTTCTGCAAACATTACTATAACATGTAATATGGAAGTGTAAAGAGTAAAAGCGAAACAAATAGTTTAAACAGCACGCAAGACTAAAAGAAATATTAAAAAATAATCTCCTACAGCTGTTATTCACATGACACTATTATGAATAATTAAATTACAGGACTTATAAATTTGAATATGAAACTCGTGAATATTTCATTTTATTCATAATCGGCCAAAGTTTGTAGATGAAACGGAGGAAAAAAAATTTTTTAAATAAAATTACTTTAACTATACCTTGTACAAGAACTAACCATGAAAAATATTTATAAAAAATAAATACATAACTTTCTGCAAACAGAAGAGTATCATGTATTACGAAAATGTGGTGAGAAGAAACAAGACAAATAATTCAAAAACGGAATGAGTATTAAAAAAAAAAGTTGATATAAATTTTTTAACAAATTAAATATCAATATTTGAATAAATATGCACATATATGCAAAGTTGAAACATTTTTCCTGTGTCAAAATTTTTCTCCAGTATTATAGTGACACAACTTCTTAAGTTTCAAAGAATAAGTTTTGGACTAAACAGTAATTTATAACTAAATTTAATTTAAAAGTGCTCCTAAAATAGCGTGCTCTAGTCTCCTCCTTGTTTTTTATTCGAGTTCTCGTGTTTAGTTAATTTTAATAACAATTTTATGAAAATTAGCTAAAAGGAATTGGATGAAATTTTGAAATTAGTTTGGAAAATGGAGAACACGAATCTCTCAAAAATAAATTAATCACAATTTTTTCTAAAATTAAAATTGTAAAAGAAAAAAGTGATGGACACATTTAGGAAAATGATAATTAATCGGCCAAGCCGATTAATCGGTAATGGGCCAATTTGTTTATCCGTGCATCCCTAGTTTAAACCCCACAGCATTTCTCGAATACAGCATAACAAAATTTCAGATTTATTACATTGTATAGAATGTTGCAAAGGGAAGGGCTAGTGATTTCAAAAACTTCAAGCCAATATCCAAGATTCTTCATCCTAAAGTTCACACTTCTTGCATTGAAAAAGGGGTTCCTCGTAGCCCCGAAACACATGTCTGCAGTATCCCTGCTTATTTGTGCCTCCTTAACGTTGTATTTTTCTCTACAACATCCAAGAGTATCTTTCAAACAATAACGTCAGAAGGACTGGCATACAACTCGAGTTAAACACTGTCAGAAAAGTGTTTTAAAAAGTGCATTTTAGCTTATTTCAACTTATTGATTACCTATTATTCATAATTGATAACATCATTTATGAATGACAGATTAACAAGAAGTTCTGTCAAGAACTAAACGAGCCTACTTTATCGTACATCGACATCGGCATTCTCGCACCTGATCATTATTCTCTTGATTATCTGAAACTGAAAATTATGTCAAACATACCTTTTTAGCACTTAGAGCTGATTTCGAAAAGCAAAATATGCCCCTCTCATCAGATGAAATAGACACGTAAAAAGTAATTAACGAATAAATAAAGTTTTGTCGCACCTTTTAAAGAGTGCAACTGTTACAGTTCCTCCGTAGAAAAAATCGTCAATCGTTTTCAAAAAAAAAAATAATAAATAAATAAATAAAAGTACAAAGAGCATCAAAACACATTTTGTCAAACAAAGAAAAAAAAAACTTGTCCGTTAATAAAATGTCTCGAATTTCACTTTTAATCGGTTGCCAGTTGTTAAATATAAATAAAGAATAAAATGTTCTCGTGAATAAAAATTTTTTGTTACAAAAAAAATCGTCTGCCAAAAAAAAATAATAATGAATAAAATAAAATAAATGAATTTATAAACAAAAAATCGTCTGCACAGTCAGTCATTTCTTTTCTGATCCTGCATTTCCGCCATGTTTGCGGAGTCAGAGTCGGAATCAAAGTCCTCACAGAAGATTACTCAGAAAAGTACTTTACAAACACTATTTATCAAAACCATTTTCTTACAAAGTTAGTTTGAAGGAAATCCGACTTTAAGTTCAGGATCAACATTCAACTTAAATTCCCCGTAGACGCTAATGTTATTTTTTTTTTTTTTTTCTGAACGGTTCAATATTGAACGAAAAATGGTTCAAATCAAAAAGCGAAATATGGGAATGTATGGGAAAGCCTCTCCGAGATCTTTCAAACAAAAAAAAGTTTATTCCATTCAGACGGTTTACTCAAAAGTTATTAGGTGGGGAAAGGTTGCTTGAACGGTTCAATGTTGAACAAAAAAATGCTCAAATGGAAAATTTAAATACGGCAATGAAGTATCCTTGCTGAGATCCTCCGAACAAAAAAAAGTTTGTTCGAATCGGATTGTTCACTCAAAAGTTAGCATCGCGGGACAGGTTGTTTGAACGGTTCAAAGTTGAACCAAAAACTGTTCAAATCAAAAAATCAAATACGGGAATGAGCTGTACTCGCCGAGATCTATCCAACAAAAAAAAGTTTGTCCAAATCGGAATGTTCATTCAAAAGTTATTAGGGGGGGGGGGACAGACAGACCGACACACAAATTCCCCATCTCAATACCCTACTTTCAAATTTTTAATTTTTCGATATTCTTTTTACCTGTTTATTTTTTGGACTTGGCGATATTTTTTAGATGCATTAAGCTACTTTTAATACTTTTTTCGTCTTTCTTTTATTTTTAACGGGAAAGTATACTAAAAAGTAAATAAACATGAAATAAAAGTTTTAAGTCATTTGTATTGCGTATTCTGCTTAAATACACCTATAGAATTTCAAAATACTAATAGTAAAAAATGTATCTTTTTAGAAATAAATGTACCATGTTAAGTATGTTCACTTCAGAATTTCAGTTACATAATGACAACTTTTTAAAGACTTAGTAACTTGTAAATTAATCTTATAAATAAGAAAACGATTTTTTATAGAATTCGATACATAATTACATTTTTTGCAAAAACAGAGTAACTGATAAAAATATCCATATGCGGCTAAAAGAGAAGATGATATATTTTACATTTCTTTACTTTTTATTTCAAAAGAAATAGTTAACACAAACTTCAATCCGCATATTTGAAACAAATATCAATCTACAAATGTATCATCTACAACGTTTTCTCAAAATCAAGAGCGTCAAATGATAAATCATCTACACATCTAGATTAAATTTCTAAATATTGCTGTGTAGCCGTTTGGATACCTTTTATCTGTCAATACTACTTAGATTTATTTATATGTATGTAAATTTTTCACTCGGGATCATTTGCAATAATCATTAACAGAGCAGTTTTCGACCCTTACTCAAAAACAGCTAAATACGGCACGCAAACAAATCCAAATAAAATCTCACCATTCTATCCGAACATGCTCATCATCGCTCCTGTCGCGTCTTTGGCGTGCTTCGACACCTTCGAAGCAGCTGATTCGAATTCATCTTTCGCGTTCAGAGCTGCACTGCCGATTGCTTCCTTCATCTTCTCTCCCGATTCCTCTATCTTCTCCTTGACCTTGCTGAATCGGTCAGTCAGTCCTCCCGTCATCCCCAGCATGGACCCTAATCCAGCTTCTGTCTTGTCCTTGGCCACTTCTGAAGTCTTCTTCATGGTGTCGACAGCGTCCTCTGCTGCGTTTTTGAACCAGCTGCCCAGTCCTTTCATGGATTCTTCCATTGTCTCCTCCAGAGATTTCTTGTCTGTTTTGTCCTTGAACCATTCCCCCATCTCCTGGATAGATTCGTTAACACCCTTTTCCAATTCACTTTCGCCATCCTTCAGCGTGTTTTTGTCCGTCTTTTCCTTGAACCATTCCCCCATCTCCTGGATGGATCCGTTAATATCTTTTGACAATTCACTTTCGCCATCCTTTAACGGCTCATCATTCTTCAATTCTTCAGGTGGTTGAGCATCATCTGCGAAGCTCAAGTGAAAGATAATCATCAGACATATCAGACGCATACCCAAGACGAGAACTTTGCCAGCTACCATCATTGTAACTTCTGCGATTCATCTAGCAGCAAAAATCATTAACGAGTCGTTTTATTGCCCTGGCGCAATTGGTGCGATAACATTCTTCCTGTAAAGCCGGGTAAAACTCGTTAGCTAATCCTTTCGAAGGTGAACTAGTGAATTGACGTGTAAACTGGAAGTCGTGAGAAACAATGCCTTTGGACTATATTTTTCCCCCTGGGGGCTGTTTACTAATATACATTCTGTGTTTCGGATTTAAGAACATTTATTCGAATTTTGTATCAAAATATACGGTAATCACAGTAAGAATTATAAAAGACTATAATGTGTTTTGCGTTTTAACTAAATTTATTAAAATTCTTCGTGAGAAAACACCGTCTCGAAATTCAGCTGGTTCTTTGCCAGAAACTTATAAAACCAAAAGAAAGAAGAAATTTTTTTTTTTTTAAATTCGTTATTTCGTGAGTTTTAAATTTTGCATCCACAGTATAAAAGGCAACTGAAAAAGTGGGTTGTAGTGGGGGGACAAAGTGCAGTCTTAGAACTCCACGAAAGATAGAGGCGAGAGGATTAAGACTCCACTTGACTTTTCGTGTCTCAAAAGAATCACATCGTGTTTTAGTGCGAAACACAGCGTGATAAATCGGCGTGATATACATGCGTGATAAATCGGTTCATTATATGTACCTACTTGGTTTAAAATATATGAACACATTTGTTTTATGCAATATTTAGACGCTAAGAAGTGGAAGAATTTCTTCTTGACAATTTAATAATTTCAATTGGGTGTGAAAATCGACATTGCGTCGACCCTGAGGCAGTTTAATGAGCCAAAATACAATACTTAATAATTGTAATTTTTTTAATGATTCATTAAAAAATATATTTAGAATGTCGATGCTATTTTGTCTATTTGATTCAGGGTAAGTATTATTTCTTACTAATTACATTTATCTTCCTCTTCCTTGCTATGTTAAGAACTTCCTTTGTTATTTTTCTCCGGGAAAAGAAAGATAGTGAGTTGTATGAGCTAGGATGTTTAGGTTCCTTTTAGGGAGATAGTGGCTTTAAGTGGTAGTAAAAATCTATCTAGGTGCCCTCAGACGAAGCCACTATGCTTCAATGAATTAATCATGGACATTTTTCGGATACTTTTACTTACTTACAATCACCCCTATTGCCTGTCATTCTAGTTTTACCTGAAAGCATGAAGTCTTAATATTTAATTTATTGTGCAAGAAATGAAAATAACTCCCTTTTCGGAACAGTAATACCTCTTAAACCAAAAGTGTTAGGCACAGGGCTTGATTCTTAACAAAAAGAAAAAAAACAAGAAAAGAGCCCTGTAGGCTTTACAACTAATTTTCATATCCAAGTAACTTGAAATCTATCTAAAATGTAAAAATTCATATAAAAGTAAAGAAAAGTACACGAGGACAAACGAAAACGAAACCGTGTTCAAACATGACCATCATCATCACCAGAGGGAAATGCAATAGTTTACTTTGTTTTGAATTCATATTGGATTTCAGTTTTGGTCTCCTTATCTGAAGAAAGATATTAATTTGTTGGAAAGGGTACAAAGAAGGGCTACAAGGTTAGTAAACGGATTTTCTAATTTAGACTATGATTCCAGACTTAGTATGCTTAATATGTATAGTCTTGAGCAAAGGAGAACCAGAGGGAATATGATTCAGTTATTTAAATTTATTAAAATGAATGATATTGCAGGGTTAGATTTTTGCACAGAAAGCAGGACAAGGGGTCATTGTTTTAAGCTGTTCAAATCTCAGGCTAATCTGGAAATTCGAAAAAATTACTATTTTAGCAAGGTAGTGGGAACTTGGAACAGTTTACCGGAAGAGGTGGTAAGGAGCAATGGAGTAGATAGCTCTTTAAGAGGGCCATTGATCTTCATTGGGGTCTTTAATTTGACTAGGACCAGCCCAGTTGGGCCCAGAGCCTGCTGCTGATCGTCGCATTTGTATTTGAATTGTATTTGTATTATTCAAACAGTAACACAGAGTTGGACAATTTCTGCGGTTAGACCGACAAAAAATAAGAGGAGTGGATTTCGGTGCTCCGTTCCGTGACTAGCAGACGACCCCTATTATATCATTCTTCACAATTACGCCTGCATTTGTCTTCTTAGCAGGATATCCAGAATGATCATTTTGTCTTTTTTCCCGGAAAGAGGTGAAAACTTTTCAACGGTGAGAAAGAGCGTCGCGGTTGGATGATTGCCGTCAATAGATGCAAAATATCAGAAAATGAGTTACAACACTAGTGGTGAGAAAATACCGGCGCATGTGACATCATCTACCCCCCCCCCCCCCTCTTCCCTCAATGTCAGGGTAACTCGCGCCTTGTGATTCTATGATTATGTTTTAAACAAAGAATGAATGGACTTATTATTTTAAAAATGTGTTCAGTGAGAATCTAGTTTGTGCAAAGCTTAAACAGAGCGAGAAGAATGGTTGGTTATGGTTTTCCCCAAAAGACGAGTATGAAGCGCGAAACAAAAATTAAGTGGGTGATAGGGATAACTATTATAGATATGCTGGTCATAAAACATACCCGTGTACATATTTTAATAAATCCGGGATTAGAAATAGTACTAATTACCGATCAAATGTCGGATTCTACGCACAGTAGCGCCTCCTTTAAGTGACACACAGAGCCTGATTATGACACAGGCCAACTTGAGGTGGGACTGGGGCGTAATCTTCCTAAGGCGCCCCTAATTTTCTGAAAACTGATGCACAGCATTAAAGAATTCTGCATTTTTTGCGAAAAAATAATGATTCATAAATTGAAAAATAAAAACAATATCTTTTGATACTTTTTAATTAGTATTTCTCTTATGGAGTTCATGTTATGTAAGTAAAAAAGATTTTCTTGAGAATTAGCTATAAAACTCTTGAGCTAAAATGAATATACAAAAGCATTATCAGCGCTAGACATAATGCATACAACGCAGGGCTTGCAGAGCTACATACAATGATCCCCCCCAAAAAAAAGGCTTGTATCACCACTGCGAAAAAGTTAAGTTGTTGACTTAAAAAGGCAGAACATAAAGAGGCCTCCAAAGTATTGTCAGCCTTGGGACTCACTTATAGTTAGTCGGGCTCTGGTGACACATCTGTTAAAGGGACATTTTTCTGGTCCCTTCGAATTGGGACTATCATATTCTTTTTTTTTTGATTAAGGGACACTCGGTTTAAGAGACAGTTACAGGAAAAAATTACAAAAATTAATGTATGAATGAAAACAAAACTGAGAAATATTAATTCACAGTTTGCTTTTTGTTTAAAAATTAACTAGTATATATGTTCTAAAACTCTTGCAGAAACTTACATGTATACAGAAGGGGGATCCAGCTTCTGGTTAAAGAGGAGGTCATTTTCGGAAAAGGGGGGGGGGGGTAAAAGTGCAATTTTCGTGCAAAAATGGGGGCTTTTGGCAATTTTTTCGTAATATGTTTGTATAAAATGCAAGTTTTTTCCTACATGTGGTCGGTTAAGGGAGGGGGGGGCATGACCCCACCTTCTGGATCCGAGTTTATATATATACCTTTATCTCTTTATCTCTCTCAGAAGTTTATTTATGTCAGCTTTACTTGTCTATGGGTAATGCAAGGCCCAAGACAAGCTTTGTATAGAAAATTTATTATTACAGTGAACTCTCACTTATGCGTCGGCCCAAGGGACCAAAGGAAAGAGGCGCATAAGTGAGAGAGACGTATAAGTGAATAAGACTATTTAAAAGGACTAAAACGTAATACTTTCTAATGAGAAAATGAATAAGAATGTTTCTATAGAAAAAGGGACATATTAGTACGGTTTTGCAATTACTGTAACTTAACTAGAATGATAAAGAGAAAACAAAAATTGTAGCATAATTACAAACTGTTCCCTTTAAAACGATGCATAACAGATAATTACATCTCTTCAAACTCTAATTCATGCGGAAGGAATGCCTTCTGTGAGCAATAAGGGCGGAAGATTAGAGAGGAAAGTGAAGAAAAATGCTTATTTTTTAAGAAAAATAAACTAAATTTTTTACATTTTAGAAAAAATTCGGCGCATAAGTGAAAGATTTATCTTTAGAGCGACGCATAAATGAATGATACTATCATTATTTTGCAATGAAATGTGCTGGGCGCATTTAAAATCGTCGTATAAGTGAAAAAGGCGCATAAATGAGGCGGCGTATAAGTGAGAGTTCACTGTATTTTATTTGTGAACTCTAATTGTAATAACGTACAGTATATTGCATTCTAAGTGACGTGGTACTGAACAAATCTAAAAACATGATATTGAACAATTTACTTAAAAATAATTTCTTAAAGTTAAAACACTTCGTTATTACAATATTTCATTAAAATTCAATTTTTGAAACAATAGTTTTTAAAATTAGAGTAATTCTAAATCATATTGTTCACTCTATAAAACATTGACAGTATATAGTGCTCATTTGATAAATTGAGTTATAACCTTGACAAGGTTGCCTTTTTTTTTGTTGAAAAGTTTAGGAAAAAAAAGAGATGTTATTGGAGCGAATTTTTATTGAATACTGTATGAAAGTAACCTAACTCAATTCAGCACCCAAATGCCCTTTCCTAACTCTCAAAAGAGGTAAATACCGTCAAGGCTATAGCTCAATTTTCCAGAGAAGCACTATACTGGAAAATTACTCAGTATAGTAATTACTCAGTAAAAAAAAATACACAGATGTTTATTGTTTTTGTTTATTGTAAAATAATTTAGGTGTTAGGACAATGCTTGTATTGATTTACATGCCTCCGAAGACGGTACTCTTTTTAAGGGAGAAAATGTCCTGGCCGCTTAGTGTCTCCTTATTTGGGGGTTTTACTATATTTAAAATGTCCAATGGGAATAAACACGGTAATTACTGGCTAATATGCATATTACCGTGAAAGTTCGAAATCTTACACGTTTCTGAATTCTCCGGTGAATATCAACATTCACATACCAAAGATACATGACCATTGTAAAGTGTGTTCTGTAGGAGTTTGAATATGGTTTTTATCAAAAATTACATCGTTCACAATCTTAAGAAAAAAAGCTAAGTTTTCAAAGTTATTCACAGCTTCGCAGTTTATATTAATTGCTGATTTTATTCCTTCTTATAAAATGTCTTTTTAAATATTATATCGTAGGAAGAAAAAAAAATTAGTAAAAAAAGTATGTCCCCTGTGGTGTTTATCGTAACTTTTAAGGGACGATTTTTCTTTCCTTAAAAAAAAATATTTTTTACATGATGTTTTTAAAATTATTTTTCCTGGTCCATTAAACACTTTGAAACCAGTATACAAAATATCTTTGGAAAAAAATGTCAGGCATTAATGGGTTAAAACAAACATATTACAGCTACAGCAGCAACGTTTCGACTTAAGTGAAGAAAGAAAATCTACGAGTTTTGTGTCACAAATATTCGATATGTTTGAACCTTATTTCGTGATGCCGTAGACGTAGACATAAAATCTAAAGTTTCATATTTGTTTCACTTGCCGTACAATATCACAATGAATAATAGCAAATGCAGTTGTGATCCTTTGGCCTAAATCTTGTAAACCACGTGGCACATGAGGACACCCAGTCACATTTAAAAAAAAATAAGTTTCACTATTTCACTTCATAAACTGTTTTGAGAAAACAAAGGCAGTTATAACAATACTTCCCCTGCTGATCTACACTTTTTAACAAAATTGAGTTATCACCACCAGGTGTCTCTTTGGACGTATTTTACCTGAATACAATATTATATGGTCATTTGAGGACGGGAAATAGTTTTAAAAAAAAAACTTAAAAGGTATTTTATGAATCAAATACATGGTGCCGCAAAACTTTAAAGAGTTTTATTTCAGTTTGAGCTCGACTTCAGATACTACTTTTGCGCTTAGCACGGCAGAATACAGAAAGGAAAAAAGTTAATTGGTTTCTTGGTTATTTTAACTCTGAAGAAGATCTGAAAATATTGAAATTGAAGCTATCGTCTTTTTGCAGTAAGCCCTTCTATTGTGCAAATAAAACGAGGTTAAATGTTCTACATTAGGGCTTTTTTGTACTATTATTACTTCCTTGACTCAATTGCTTTCTATTTTTGTTCTGTTGCTTCCTATTCGTTTTACGTTTACCTTTCCCGCAATTTTTGGAACATCCTTTCTTGCTTGTTTTATTTTGGACATTAAGATCCTGGAAGACATCCTTCTTGAGCACTTCATATATTTTCGTCAAGGACTCTGCTTCCGCAGTATCATTCGCCAAAGATTTCAAGCAGTTGACTTCATTGCCGCTGATCCACGTCTTCATCTGCCTCCATGTTTCGGTGTTGTTGTACTTCAGACCTTCCTTGTTTTCAACTAGCCATTTCTTAGCTTCATCGCAGGCTGAAGCAGATGCAGACACGACTACCAGTAAAGAGCTCATGGCACACAAGAATAGGCTCATTTTTATTTCTGTCATTTCATTGGTACTGCGTCGTGTAGAATTGCTGAAGGGTCTTTTGGAATTCGCCAGCAGAAAAGTTCAGAAAGCCCCTAATTAAAAATGATATGTACTTATTAGCAAAGAGATTATTATTAATTCTCATTAGCAAAGTTTACACCTATAAGCATATAAGCTGTGTTACTGCCCTAACTGGAGCTAAACTAGAACTACAAGCTTATAATAATACGTCCTACTGCTGTTTCACTCGTAAGTATGAAATTGTAGAACAGTCGCTTAGTGGCATAGAAAATTTTTCAAGAAATATTGTTCAAAAAGCGGAATATTCGTTTATTTGGAAATGGGACTAAAACGGTACGTAGAAACAAATAACAATAGCTTGGATTACCAAAAAGCTATTGCATTAGGTGGGCTATTTTTTAACTGATACCCCAATAAGCGAGCTCGACTGTATTAAATTACTAATGCAGTGGCGTACTCAGGGGGTGGGCTGATAGGGCTGCAGCCCCCTCCGAAATTTTCAAAACGAATTTTAAAAATTAAAGCTAAGTTTTCTTAAAAATAAATTTCCCTTTTTTTAAATCCCAAAATAAGAAAAGTTTTCAGAACAGATAATTAAGTATAGGACAATATTGAAAGGAAGATTTATTTTTTGTTTTACATGTCTCTTCTACTGTACGTCATGTTTATACTTATCCTATTATTCCATTTTGTTCATCTTTATAGCAGATCTATGTTTCAGAAATAACGATTAATGTTTTTCAAACTCCTAATTCTGTTAAATAAATTTAATTACATTGAATGAAAACCAGTATTGGGAACAATAGCAAAATAAACTGCAAAACTAACATTATTTTAAAGCGTTAATTTGCGAAATATTGCAAAAAAGTGTTTCAGTTGATCTTTTTAAATGAAGAATTTTTTTTTATTTAAATGTATCATTCTCTGTGTCCATCAAAACGCTTTCTTCACAATTTTTATGACAAAAAGTTTTTTTTATAGATGTATTTTTGTCGACTTAAATTGATATTAAAGCAGAAATTCAAGACATTTACTTTTCTTAGCAACATTTCCTGAGGTGCTCCCCCCCCTCACACTTTCAAAGAGTCTTGACTCAGCCCCTCCCCACTGAAATAGTTAGCCTGCGTACGCCATTGTACTAATGTGTAGTTTTAGTTATTACTCTAAAAGTAATTTCCGCTCTAATGAAAAGAGGTATCTGGCTCCTGTTGGGCCGTGACTGTTCTAGACCAATTATTGTTAAAAAAAAAGTGCGAAACTGCTGTATTTGGAAGCCAGGCCGTAGTGGCTTGGTCGGGAACACATTGTACTCGTAACTGGAGAGTCACGGGCTCTATGCCAACCGGTCGAAGATCTTCCTTACTCGCCAATAGCGACTGGGATACGCTAAATATGTTCATGGTTATGAAATACTTCAAGTTCCTATTTCAAATAAATACCTCTGGGGATGCTATTTTAAAGGTTGCTCGGTTTCTGATCTGGATCAAAAAACAGAGCTCTTTTCAAGGATCCATCTAGCAGGTTAAACCGCTTGCAGTGACGAAGAACTTGCAGTATGTAATGTACTGTCTGATCTTTCTTGGTAAAACCTTCCTCGCATTTACGCATGCTTAAGGTCTTCTCTGATCTTACCAAAATAGGGGTGTTAGGTATGATAACAATAAAGGGAAGAATAATCAAAAGCATTTTGAGCCGTATCAAACAACGTGGAACGATGCTAATTTCAAATACATAGTTTAGTTGAATATGTCAAAAAGATATAGCAAATGCAAGTTTTAAATTGAAAACTTCCGAAAGTTATCACCCAAAACCCATCTAACTGTTCGCGAGTGCTAGGCTCGGTTTTCACGGATGGGCAGTAGTAATAGAATCTGGATGCTGTTGATGAGCTGACTACTATTTGCTTACATTATGACATATTTTTAATTATTTGTTTTAAAGGGACTTTAATTCTAAAATTCTCAAATAACAAATGACGTTTCTGTTTGATATTGGCTACATCAGATTGTGTATACTACTATATACAAGAAAAAGTTAAAATAAATTAATATGCTACTGCATAAAATAGTTTGTACATACAAAAAGATACAATGGACTTTACTTTGTCTTTGTGCTGCAACCCATGTACAGAAGGTTTTGGCTGTTAAAGATTAACCCAAATTGGGATGTGGGATATTCCCACAACAGAATACAACTTCTCTGCCTGAAATGTCTCCCCGTGACATGGGGGACCTATCATAGAACCCCTAAAGGGATCTTAGTCTATTGCAAATGGACCAAAACACAGTCTACGAGTCTTAAACAAAATAAGGAAATGAAAAAAAAAATATGGCCTAGAACTCAGTTTACATTCATATACAAAATATTGCAGCTGTATGAAATGTGCACCAAGGATCAATGCGTAAAATGCAAGAATAAGAGAAATCATTTTTATTTACACTATTGCTCAAATTACAGCTTTTTGGAAATAGTAAAATACATACTGCCCCTCTTTTAAAACCTTGGTTAGTTTTAGACAAGGAGATTAAAGAGGAGGAGTTAAATCTCTGCTATCTAAAAGTGGCAACGAATTTTCACCGCCACCAGAGGACACTTTACCAAACCCTCCCTATTTCCTAAAGGAATCAATGTAAATGATACTGAATCTGTCATCTTTTTAAATGCTGCTATAGGAAAGAAAATATTTTTTTTTCGACTGGATTTTGGTGTAAATCTTCGGTTGACATTATGAATTAAATATGATTTTCATCCCACGAAAATAGGTGCCGTATTCTTTGAGAAATAGGTTTAATCGAATGCACTTACGAACTTGCCAAATCTGACAGAATCTGCCATTTTTTAAAGACTGCTGTTGGCAAGAATATTTTTTTTTTAAATTGGAATTTTGCTCAAACCATCGATTAACATTATGAACTAATAATTATTTTGTCTACTAAATATATTTAATTAATAACAAAATTAAATACTGACATAATTATTTTTTTGCCACATGCTTAATTTATCAACAATTTAGAGAACTGATTCTCAGCAAAAATAACATCGTACAATGCAAAGAAAATGTCGCATACAGTCGCATATGTGTCAAATTTGGCAAGTAGCTAAATGCGGTCGATTAAACATCTTTCTTAAAAAAATACAGCAAAATTTCAGTGGGATCAAAGTCATATTTAGTTCATAATGTTAATCGATGGTTTACACCAAAATCCAGTTGAAAAAAAATATTTTCCTTCCCATAGCAGCATTTAACAAGAAGTTCTGTCAAGAACTAAACGAGCCTACTTTCCCGTACATCGAAATCGGCATTGTAGCATCTGATCAATATTCTCTTGATTATCTGAAACTGAAAATTATGTCAAACATACCTCTATAGCACTTAAAGCTGATTTCTAAAAGCAAAATATACCCCTCTCATCAGATGAAATAGACACGTAAAAATTAAATAAACGAGTCAATTAAGTTTTGTCGCACCTTTTAAAGAATGTAACTGTTATAGTTCTTCCAATAAAATGCTCTCGTGAATGAAAAATTTTTGTTAACAAAAAAAAAAAAAAATATCGTCTGCCAAAAAAAAAAAAATCATAATAATAATAAATTAAACAAAACAAATAAATAAATAAACAAAAAATCGTCTGCCCAGTCAGTCTTTTTTTCTGAGCCTGCATTTCCGCCATGTCTGCGGAGTCGGAGTCGGAATCAGAGTCCTCACAGAAGATTATTCAGAAAAGTACTTTACAATACATTATTAATCAAAACCATTTTCTTACAAAGTTAGTTTGAAGGAAATCCGCCTTGAAGTTCAGAATCAACATTCAATTTAAATTTCTCCGTAGGCGCTCATGTTAAAATTTTTTCCTGAACGGTTCATCATTGAACGAAAAATTGTTCAAATTGAAAAGTGAAATATGGGAAGGAGCCTCTCCGAGATCTTTCGAACAAAAAAAAGTTTATTCAATTCCGACGGTTCACTTAAAAGTTATTAGGTGGGGAAAGGTTGTATGAACGGTTCAATGTTGAACGAAAAAAATGTTCAAATTGAAAATTTAAATACGGTAATGAAGCATCCTTGCCGAGATCTTTCGAACAAAAAAAAGTTTATACTAGTTACGGATTCCGGGCTGTTGTGCCGTGGTCTGGATGACTTTAATCCATACGTTTCAATCGCAACTGCGGCGATCATCTTCAGTGGGTGTCGTTGATTTATTTGGCGACTGATGCGAAATTTCGAACTGCTGCAAGATTTTAAATTGTACACGCAGCGCCCTCTACTTTCCGGCTCGGGATTGACAGATGACTGGATGCCAAAGCTTGTTAACTTTTACTTCTTCCTCCTTCTTGTTAAAATTATTTGGGTGTTTGAAAATTTCAATGGCCTCTCTATGCAATCTGGGGAAAAAATTTGAAGTCCGTGAAATTATTTTGGCCTCATTGAATTTTATATCATGTATTCCATTACTGAAAGTGTGCTCCGCGATCGCCGACTTTTCAGTCTGACCCAGCCGGCAATTTCTCTGATGCTCTTTGATTTTCTTACAAAAAAAAGTTTGTTTAAATCGGACTGTTCACTCAAAAGTTATTAGGTGTGAGAGCTTTTTTGAACGGCTCAATGTTGAACGAAAAAATTGTTCAAATCAAAAATGTAGGTACGGGAATGAAGTATCCTTGAAAAGATCTTTCGAACAAAAAAAAGTTTGTTCAAATCGGACTGTTCATTCAAAAGTTAGTATCGCGGGACCGGTTATTTGAACGGCTCAAAGTTGAACGAAAAATTGTTCAAATCAAAAAATCAAGTATGGGAATGAGCTGTACTCGCCGAGATCTTTCCAACAAAAAATTTTTTGTCCAAATCGGAATGTTCATTCAAAAGTTATTAGGGGGGGGGGCAGACAGACCGACCGACAAACACACAAATTCCCCATCTCAATACCAGTCCTACTTTCAAATTTTTAATTTTTCGATATTTATTTCATTTTTTTGTTTCTTTTTGACTTTTTTTTACTTGGCGATATTTTTTTTACTTGGCGATATTTTTTGGACTTGGCGACATTTTTTGGACTTGGCGACATTTTTTGGACTTGGCGACATTTTTTAGATGCATTAAACCAATTTTAATGCTTTTTTCGTTTTTTTTATTTTTAACGGGAAAGTAGGCTAAAAAGATGACAGATTCAGCATCATTTACATTGATTCCTTTAGGAAATAGAGAGGGTTTGGTAAGTAGTGTCCTCATGTGGCGGTGAGAATTCGTTGCCACTTTCAAACTAGCGCATCCGTAGAACATTTCTCTCCTTCTTTCTACTCCGTGGTTTTAGAAATGAGATGTCGATGTTTTTAAAACATTCAGACCCTTAGTCGAGAGTCTACTCAACCAGTTCTCACTTGCTCAGTTTTCGAATGTAATATTTCCCCGACCAAGTGAGATGAAATACACAAACCCTTCATCACAAGTTACAGAGTCTGTGAATATAAAATAATCACTAAAGAGAAATGGGTACTGACGTAATATGATGTAATCTCATATTGTTTGACAGTCAATTAAAGGCGCTTATTACGTAAAAATCCGAAATACATGAGAAGTGCGGGAAACGTCGAATTTTGTGTTTACAAATATTCTTTCCAGTTAACTGCGTGAAAATTAGGACTCATTTCTTGAAAAAATATATACGTAATAAGACCACAAGAAATTAAAAAGCTACACTTTTTTGATATCAATTCATTGTAAAAGCAACAAAATTAACACAAACTTTTATTGCAAAAACGTAGCCCATTTTTTGCACGAATATAAAAATTATTTGTATCTGGACATTTTTGGATGACCTAAAAAAATTTCATTTTTTGAGCAATGATAAATTGAGAAATGTTTTCTTTTTGGACTTCAAACATCGTGTGAAGTTCGACCACGGAGAGATGGCGCTTGACCTCGAGGCAGAAACGGACCGTTTCATTTTAAAATAGATAGGATCAGAAAGGAAAGTAGTTTTTTAATGACTTTGTTCATCAAAGTTTTTACTTCAAGCTGGATCTCTCTGATGCTGCCTATTATTAAAATGAAAAAATCCGCTTCCGCTTCAAGGTCACCTGCCATCTCTCTGTGGTCAAGCTTTAATACCACTTTCAGATAGCCAGACTGCCAACGTCTGGCGTCCCGGCATTCCATCAACAAGGACCTGTTCACATAGTTAGTATCGGACTTACCAGAACTGCTCTATACGTATATTACTGTCTGATATTTTTTTTATGTATTTATATTCTTTATGTATTTATATTCCGGTTTTTTATGGGGAAAATTCCTGTGAATTACATTTTAGTTTGGGTCTGGTTTATGCTAAAAACCTGTTTGTCAACACTGGTTTTTAACTAAAAACAAGCATGTATGTTCTGTCATATTATGACTAACAAATATTGCAAATATACCTTACTGTTTATGCAGTAAATTTTTATTTGCCGTTGAGTAACAAGAAGTAGAAGTAGCCGTTGAGTAACAAGGCATTCTTTAGCATACCAAACAAAAAGCATGTGTCTAAAACTGAAGAAAAAAAAGAAAAAACATTTTTATTTAGCATCCGTATTAGTTCTTCTATTAACAAGTTGAAAGTTGATTTAGTAGCACTTTCAGCGTTTATTTTATTGGCTATAAGTAATAGCAGATCTCCAAGTTTGTTCTCATAATACATTAGAGAGCTAAATCGGGTACGTTTTAAATAGAAACATGTGATGCTTAAGGGTTAAACGTGTTTTTTTTCAAAGTATCTCCAGGGACATAAAGAAACTAGATTTTAACACATTTTGTTTCGTTAAAAAATTATTGTGAAGATTAAATACGCTTGTTTCGAAACGTCTCCAGAGATTTTTTTAAAAAAAAGAAAGAAAGAAAAAGAAATCTTGATTTTAACATATTTTGTTTCAATAAAAATGTAATATTTGGAGTACATGGCAGTTTTTCAAAGCATTTCAGAGACACATAAAAAAAACTGGATTATAACACATTTTGTTTTAACCAGCGGGTGACCGAGCTCCGCTCGGAGAAAACAGGTATCGAAGCTAACTCGAAGATTTAAATTTTCAATTGTGATTTATCAAAACAATACATGGGATAAGAAAATTTGTGAAACCATAGGTAAAAAGAAAACACAACCCTATTTAATCCATGCTCATCGTAAAATCACACCTAATTTCATTTCATTTGGCGCCTAAGGCGCGGGAGGGGTTGATGAGAATGGATGCAGAGTCCCTGTTTTCCTGTACGCATTTCGTTCCAGTTGGTTTTGACTTTCACTTCACTTCACACTCCAGGTCCCCCCCCCGTACATACCACAACTCGATTTTTAACCGGGATAGGGCCCTGAAGAACGCTGTGCTCATTTTTGAAGAAGGCGCAAGGACCGAGTAAACCCTTGGGCCAGCACACCCCAGAGGTTTCGTTTCACTTGGAGGATTTTGTGACCACGAACATTTTTTAACGTCCCCCAGCAACCATTAATGAAGACGGTGGACCTTTGATCGGCGGCTATATGATCGACCCGAGACCCTCCGGTTACGAGTCCGACGACTTACCGATTGGACTACCGCGGCCTCAGGCCCCTATATAGACGAGCCGACGCATCAAAATCACCACTTTGGATCCAACGCGGGTGTGAGGATTGTCTTTTCTGGTCAGTTATCGCTTTTTGGTAACTTTTTACGTAAATTTAACAAAGCTTGGCAATGTCCCGAAACTTTACTCTGGTAACCCAATAAAAAATGATTGTGAAAGTTTATGAGTTGGATCTAAAGTGGTGAAACTTAAGCTTGATGCGTCGGCCTGTCTATATAGCGGCTCTACCGCTGCCCATACCCAATTCTAACTTTATTTTGATCGATCTCTTTTAAATTTCAAAAGCAATAACAATTCTAACATGTTGCCAAAAATTATTTGCCAAATACCATAAAAACATAAATTTACGCTGATGGGATTAAATATGAAATCCATTGTTAGCACGCGGTTGCTATGAAACGGTAACAATAAGAGAAATCATAAAGAAAATGGCGTAGTAAGAAATCTTCTCAAACATTTAATGAATCCTATCTGTAACTCCGAACTTTTCGACCGTAGCGCTTCAAAACCGACGCCAATCGATTCTCCGTGGCCCAAAACCCCAGACCCCCAAGTTTACCGGAGTTTATTTATTCTGGGGCGATTTTCGACATTACAAACATCTCTCGTATTATAGTATAGGATAACAAGAAGTTCTGTCAAGAACTAAACGAGCCTACTTTCCCGTACATTGACATCGGCATTATCGCATCTGATCATTATTCTCTTGATTAACCGAGACTGAAAATTATGTCAAACGTACCTTTTTAGCACTTAGAGCTGATTTCGAAAAGCAAAATATACCCTCTCATCAGATGAAATAGACACGTAAAAAGTAATTAACGAATAAATAAAGTTTTGTCGCACCTTTTAAAGAGTGTAACAGTTACAGTTCCTCCGTAGAAAAAATCCTCCATCGTTTTCAAAATAATAATAATAATAATAATAATAAATAAATAAATAAATAAAAGTACAAAGAGCATCAAAACACATTTTATCAAACAAAGAAAAAAAAAACTCGTCCGTTAATAAAATGTCTCGAATTTCACTTTTAATCCGTTGCCGGTTGTTAAATACATATAAAGAATAAAATGTTCTCGTGAATGAAAAATTTTAGTTACAAAAAAAATCGTCTGCCAAGAAAAAAAAATAAATAAAATAAAACAATTGAATAAATAAACAAAAAATCGTCTGCACAGTCAGTCATTTTTTTTTTCTGAGCCTGCATTTCCGCCATATTTGCGGAGTCGGAGACGGAATCAGAGTCCTCACAGAAGATTACTCAGAAAAGTACTTTACAAACATTATTTATCAAAACCATTTTCTTACAAAGTTAGTTTGAAGGAAATCCGACTTTAAGTTCAGGATCAACATTCAACTTAAATTTCCCGTGGACGCTAATGTTAATTTTTTTTTTCTGAACGGTTCAATATTGAATGAAAAATGGTTGAAATCAAAAAGCGAAATATGTGAATGTATGGGAAAGGCTCTCCGAGATCTTACAAACAAAAAAAAGTTTATTCCATTCGGACGGTTCACTCAAAAGTTATTAGGTGGGGAAAGGTTGCTTGAACGGTTCAATGTTGAACGAAAAAATGCTCAAATGGAAAATTTAAGTACGGTAATGAAGTATCCTTGCTGAGATCCTTCGAACAAAAAAATTTTTATTTAAATCGGACTGTTCACTCAAAAGTTATTAGGGGTGACAGCTTGATTGAGCGGTTCAATGTTGAACGAAAATTGTTCAAATCGGAAATGTAAATACGGGAATGAAATATTCTTGATAAGATCTTTCGAACAAAAAAAAGTTTGTTCAAATCGGATTGTTCACTCAAAAGTTAGCATCGCGGGACAGGTTGTTTGAACGGTTCAAAGTTGAACCAGAAATTGTTCAAATCGAAAAATCAAATATGGGAATGAGCTGTACTCGCCGAGATCTTTCGAACAAAAAAAAGTTTATTCCATTCGGACGGTTCACTCAAAAGTTATTAAGTGGGGAAAGGTTGCTTGTACGGTTCAATGTTGAACCAAAAATGTTCAAATTGGAAATTTAAATACGGTAATAAAGTATCCTTGCCGAGATCTTTCCAACAAAAAAAAAGTTTGTCTAAATCGGACTGACTAGGCGTTAAATTCCGTCATTTTTCGCGTAGTTCTGCCATATCTCATAGATGGCAGCACGAGCGAATTTCAAAAATCTTAAATGCGATTTTTACAAAATTAACGAAAAGAATATACATTGAAATTATGTATGAACTATTTCGTGAACTTAAACGTGCAAACATTAAAATAAAAATAATTTTTGTTTAGGTTATAAGAAATCATTGAAGCAATGATATTTCTGATGAAAAATATAAAACATTGCAAAATGATACGAGGCATTAAGGCATTAGATTTCATCCTTGATCAATATAGTATTATTGCCTGCGATGTTTTCTTTTTCTTATCCGCCATATATTTGGAGGTAGGGGGGGGGGATGTACCGCGCGCATTAACCTTTGTCCAATCAGCAGCGTTCATTTTTGTTCTGCTTTAATTTAGCGGGAATATTTCGGCGAAAAATTTTTCTTAACTTCTCAGTTGAAAAAAGGTATTAGCATGTTTGAGAAATGAATTCATCAAAAGAGTACAAGTGCCCGTGTGGGGCAAATTTGAAAAAATCTGCTTTTTACAAGCACAAAAAAAAAAAAAAAAAAAATGTTCTGTTGTTCTTAAAAGTTCAATTAAGCACGAATGCAAGAAAGGTCATTATAGGTGCCAAGACTGCAATTATGAAACGAGCTTTCGGGCAGATTTTTTAGCACATATAAAATTTCTTCACAATGTTCAATCTGATGTCGAAGATGAAGTGGTATTTTCCAGCGTTGCAGGTAAGAATATTTTTATGAACTTGGATAAATATTTATTTAATATCACAATAAACTTAATTTTTGTTGATATCTTAGGTGTACCGATACTATTTTTTCTTTCTTAAAATTGCTCAAGTTTGATTTTACTCTTTATTCTGATTTTGGATAGTTGGTGACATAGTTACGCAATTCGTCACTGCGAAAAACAATAATTGAATTCGAGCTGTCAAAATTCAAATTAATTTTTTATTTCCCTTTTTTCCGCAGAAAAGAATGTATTTTCATGGACACTTGTTTTTTGTTCAAAAGTCGTGGGTTTATTTTTTTCATTTATTTATTTTTTGTTATTATTTATTTATTTTTTCAGTATTTTTATTTTGTATTTTGAGTTGTGCCACTACTGCACATGGGCGATATAGTATATGTACTGAAGAGAAAAGAAAGAAAAGTTTAAAATAAAAAACTGTTGAATTGTTTGTAAAATATCAGAGCATTAAAAATTCGCGCGTTTTAAAAACAATGGATTTTATTGACAGCCTATAAAATGATTTTTCGACTTGTCCTTTTTCAATGCACAAATCATGCAAGCAATGATAGAGACAATAACCTGAGACTCAGATCTGTTTTGTACAAAAAAAAAAAAGGAGATCTTTGCAAATCTGAAACACGTGTGCGCTAATTTTTTAACTTAAAGTTTCTTCTTTTAACTTTATTTCATATGTTTTTGTTTTTCAGAAAAATTTAAAACTTTATATCCTTATGACACTTACATATCTAAAAGTTATATTTTGCACTGAAATTTATTGTTCATTTAATCTTTAAAATTTTTCATCAAAATAAATTATTTTTGTGTTATGAATTTTTGTTGATCATTTTGCATGGTTAGACATTTTTCATCGGAAGTGTCATTATTTCAATGCTTCGTAATGTCCCCTCGTATGAGCTTCATGTGCCGGGCAAAAAAGTGAATAGGAAAAAAATTAAGTCGAAGTTTTTCATCCATTTTTCCTAATGTTGTTTTGAGCTTACTTTTTCAGTCACACACCCCCCCCCCTCCCTTACCGCTGAAAACAGCAAAATTTGGATCTGAAGTGTTATTTCATTAATTACACCCATTTTGAAGTCCAAAAATTATCTTTACAATTTTATGTCATATTTTTAAAAGTTATTTGTGTAATTTCTAATTACAATCTCAAATCTAACTTGTAGTGTTATCAAATTTTAATAGTTTTAATCCTGCCCTCTCCTCTCAGGAAAAGCAATGAACATTAAAAGATTTATTTATGAATTTGACCCCTTTCGTGTTTGAAAAACAGTTACAACAGAGTTTCAATCCATATTTTTGTCGTTGATTTCGCAATCACCTTAAAAAAAAAAAAAAAATTAATTTGTTTATGTGTCACTATTCTTATGAACAATATAAACTAAAATTCCTTTTGTTTTTATGTATGCATGTATTTTCTTTGTGTGCCGAAAAAATAAGTGAATAAGTAAAAACCAAGTTCAAAAATTTTCATCCATTTTCAAAACGCTGTTTTGAAGTTAGTTTTCAATTTCCTTAATCTCCTTAATCCTTAATTTCCTTAATCCCGTTATTTGTGTTATTACTTTTAAAAATCTCGAAACTAACTTGTCAGGAGATTTGTTTTTTAATTGACCACTTTTGTATTCCAGAAATAGTTCATACACAATGTCAATCTATATTCTTTTCGTAAATTCTGTAAAAATCGCATTTAAAAATTTTGGAATTCACTCGTGCTGCCATCTATGAGATATAGCAGAACTACGCGGAAAATGACGGAATTTAACGCCTAGTATCGGACTGTTCATTCAAAAGTTATTAGGGGTGACAGCTTGTTTGAACGGTTCAATGTTGAACGAAACATTGTTCAAATCGAAAATGTAGATACGGGAGTGAAGTATTCTTGATAAGATCTTTCGAACAAAAAAAAGTTTGTTCAAATCGGATTGTTCACTCAAAAGTTAGCATCGCGGGACAGGTTGTTTGAACGGTTCAAAGTTGAACCAAAAATTGTTCAAATCGAAAAATCAAATATGGGAATGAGCTGTACTCGCCGAGATCTTTCCAACAAAAAAAAAGTTTGTCCAAATCGGAATGTTCATTCAAAAGTTATTAGGGGGGGACAGACAGACAGACCGACAGACCGACCGACACACAAATTCCCCATCTCAATACCCTACTTTCAAAATTTTAATTTTTAGATATTCATTTTACCTTTTTATTTTTTTAACTTGGCGATATTTTTTTAACTTAGCGATATTTTTTAGACTTGGCGATATTTTTTAGATGCATTAAGCTACTTTTAATACTTTTTTCGTCTTTCTTTTATTTTTAAAGGGAAAGTAGGCTAAAAATGGAGTGTAAGGGTTAAACACGCTTTTTTTCAAAGCAGCTTCATAGCCATTAAAACAAGTACTAAGATTAAATCAAAAATTTAAACCCTTGACCCTAAGGGCGCTTTTCCACTTACCGACACGACAGCGATAAATCGTGCATGATTGTCGTCCTCCGACATTGGCGCACGCAAAATGTATTAAAATATGCTATGCGCTTTTCCATCTCCCGATTCAAAGACGATTGTGTCGTTTCCGACCGAACGATGTCGTTTGCCGTCCTATTTGCGTCGGATGGCATCCGTCTCGCCTTTAAAATCGGGACGACATTCATTCATCTGTTTACTTTCTTCGAAATATAGCAATGGTGTTGAAATTCGACATCTCTGCATTAATAAGGCAGGGATTCAAGTGAAACAGCACTGCGATCGCTTCGAATTCCAATCGCTACTGGAAATGAATTACATTATCATCAACTTAACTTGGCATGACGTCACTACGGGTGGAGCCAATAAGAGCTCACAAGCACTCAGCGATCTCCTCTTATTCGCCAAGTAGACTGTGACGTTTTATCTAGCTCGTTTTTCATAGGCAAACGTCACGCTGACGTCACGATGTTTTTATCAAGAAATGTTCTAATGTAATTCATTTCCAGTAGCGATTGTAATTTGCGATGGCCTGTTTCACTTGAATCCCTGCCTAGATCTAAGTTTCAATTTGCAGACGATTGATAAAAGATGTAGCAATAAAAGATTTTAATCATATTATTTTATACTTTGTTTCATTAATTGTAGCGCAGACGATTTTCAATGCTTCAAAAAAGATTAAATTTTCATTCTGAACTTTCTTCGATGAGCAACACAGTAGTCATGGCATTCAAGTTTGACGTATCTGTTTTGTGTGAATTAATAGAGTAGCGACCGTGTCTATGGGATAAGCTAAATATTTTGTACACAAACAAAATTCACAGGGAAAAAGCCTGGGAAGAAGTTTTTAGATTTTTAGATGAGGAATATGGCGGCAAATCTTCTACACACAAGAAAGAAACAGGTAAGTTCAAAGAGCATTGTTCGTAACTTTAAAAATATATTATACACTTTAGATTAAACTATTTGTGTTAAATAACCTTGTCTAGATTTTAAATTTTTACTATTCTTTGTAAATTTAGTAAAAATATTTAAAATCACCTAAAATATTTTTGCGATTTCTTGAAAGTGTATAAAACTCGCCTACAATGTATCTTCTTTAAAAATATCGTGCATTCAATACCGTCTCTTAATTTGTTTTCTTTTTTTCCGGAGGTAAAGCAAATATAGTAGTCGTAATCTGTTAAATGGAGCAGCCATAATAATGTACGTGCGAACACAGTGCTGTTTCGAAATGAAATGCGGTGGAAAATGACCCGTTCGGAGAAACGATATCGTTTGAGTGTAAAAGCAGTGCTATAGACGACACGACACCGTACTTATCGTTGCAGTATTACTGTCCGACTTTCATCGTTGTCGTGTCGTCAAATGGAAAAGCGCCCTAATTGCCGAAAACGAACTTCACTAGTGAAACATTTTAAATCTAAATATATTTAATTGCTTTAGAGAGGATATGGTGGACTGGACACGGAAAAGGAAAGATAATTCTTGCTATAAAATTTGCTAGTCGCAAAAGCATAATAAAGAGAGAAAATTGAAAATCCTTTCACTGAAATTAAATACAAGTATTAAAGTTGTTAATAAACAGAAACCGGCAACCAATAAACATTTTAAATCATTGAGTTTACTCTGCCCGTCGGCCAACAATGACATCGGTTTCCAATCGTGTAAACGTTATAATTTGAGTTCTATTTTAGGTAGAAGTTCCAAACACATCTTATCAGACGCAGTTTTTTTCTTTTTTTTGAAACTATTGTTTTAAATTTTCAAGTATGTCAACACTTCAAATATTGCGAAAAACATTTTCAAGTTCTTTAATTAATATCTTTGTTAATTAATGTCATCTGAAAACATGACCTAGCTAAGAACACTCTCGATTACTTCAGCTTTCAAACAAAATTTCTTTTTCAAAATCAATCCATCCGTTTAGGCACTAGAGTGCCACAGACAGATACACAGACACGTAAAATTTACAACTCCTTTCCTTATTGCTTCAGGGGCTAAAAACTAGATTTTCACAAACTTTTAAAAAGTAAATGGACACATAAGAAAAAATAAAAGAAAAATACATTTGTAATAGCAGTGAGCTTACCTGAGGACAAACGCTTTTAGTGCAAATTGAAGATTGAAGTTATCAATAATCCGGCAGCACTGATCATATACTAGTGTCGTTCATTAAACGGAAGCTGTTTCATGTTGTAGGGCTGTGTCCACTTATCCGAGCAACTAAAATTGCTTTTTATTTGAGTTTGTATTTTTTACTCGAATTCACGGAAAAGTAGTTAAACAGAGCTTAGGTTACATTTGCATTCATTATATGTCATTGACACCGTTTTGTGTTCAAATAGAGGACACAAATCTGATTTTTCTAACCGGAAGGGAAAAAAATGTCACACTATGCGCTTTTACAGGTACTGTACGGGGAATGAAAGAGGTGGAAAAGAACAAATCACATCCTAATTGTCATATCGTTCACATTTTTACACATTGAAAAAATATTAGAGGGTGGAACATATGATGTGTTAGCTTTATTTTTGTAACTGGTGGTTTGTGAACCGTGAATCGTTTTTTTTTTGTCTGGTCACAATATTTTGATGATTTGATTGTTTTGATAATTACCTTAAGGAAAAAAAAGCTTTTGAAAAGAAAATTATTTCGTCATAAACCAGAAAAAGCTGCAAAAATTTAAAGAAGATTCCGTTATCTTACGAAAATATTTTGAAGTATTAATAACACTTTTGAGTATCAGTACCAGCTCTTTCAAAACATCTTATTTCAACTCATACCTTATACATTACAATCGCACGTAAATAAACGACGGTGCGGAATATTTCCAAAACAACGAATTACACTAGAGAGTCTCCAGTATGTAAATACATATGTAAATACATTGATTTCTCAAAGCCAGGGGGGGGAGGCAATTGACCCCCCCTGCCCCCCCCTAAATGACGAGTCTGTTTAAAAGTAAGAAAGTAAGGTAAGAAAGTGCTCTAAATTTAGATTTTAAATCTAAAACTTTTAGATCTTTTTTTGAATTTTTTAAGCTAGACCACCAGTTTTCTACAAGCGATACCGGCTGCTACGAAGGCATATCTGAATTTCAAAAAAAAAAAAAAAGTTATAATTATTCATTTAAAACTCGAATCTAATGCTCTTCCTCTTCACAATTTCTGCGCAAAGATAGTTTTCATAATTGGGCCCCCTGATGGTGGTACATTCCATGGTGGCATATCGCTCAAATTTCCTAGAAGTAGAAGGAACATTTTCGAACTTTTACTCTTCGAAATACTAAGAATTTAGGCTAGAAAAAGCCACCAAGTAGTCATAAAATTTTCTACTTTCTTATGGGGGGGGGGGGGGGCACAGATTATAGTATTAGGGTACAGATCAATTAGAATGACTTCGAACCTTGATTAGAACATAAAACAACTTCAGCCCTCCAACCTGAAAATTAGCTGAAAGAAAACTTTGACTGTTTTTGAAGCCTTTAAAATTGCTTCAATGTTACACAAAAAGTACATTGTATTGAAATTCAAGATGAAAAATCAGAAAACTGAATCTTATTTTTTCCCCCAAAGAATCGCTCATTTACACTTAATTGATTGTAGATATTCAAGTCAATAGAAGCCCCTTGAAACTGATTTGCTTAAATAACACGCAATTGCGAATTAATTTCAAATTATAAATCTGATCAATAGGATATAAGTACTGCTTTCTAAGTTATTGCATTAATAGCATTTAGAAGTAAGGTTTATACGCTGTCAGAATCGTTAGCAACATTTTATACATGCACAAGTTCTGTTTGACTTCCGATCAAATTGAACTTCCTATAATGTTAGTTAAGATTAGCAAAACAATTTTTCAAAGTAATAGTTACTAAATCTAAATTTCAAGCATAAAGTAAAGTCAGGTACTTAATCCACAATACTTCATAAAATTATGGAAGTTTTAAGGAAAAGAAACTGATTTCATGAAAATATCGCATGGACAAAAAGTAATCAGAGCAATTACTCAGACAAAAAAAAAAAAAAAAAAGGCTGATGTCATTTTTACAAACGTACAAAATAATGGATTGAAAAAAAAAACACTTACCTGTCTTCTACTTTCTTCTTTGAATGAAGGGTAGCAAATGTCTTTTGAATTGGATACTTCGATCCATTGAGAAACGCACAGAAATCCGTCAAAGTTCCAATCATTATAGCAGCAGCTGCAATGTCTTGTTAACCACTATATTTATGAAATGTCAGAATCAAATCAAGAAGTAGTTAGCACAAGTTCCGTTTACTTTTATACTGTAAATTTATCCTCTCTAGTAACGAATTCAATAATTTGTCAAAAAATCCTTAACTGTATAATAACAATGCTTTCTTTGATGGAAAAATGAATGTCAACAAATAGAAAAAAAACACAACAAAATAACATAGAGATCGAAAACGATGTTGATGACGTCAAGTATAGAATGGAACCTCAGCACGACAAGTAAAAACTAACTGTAAAATCAATTTAACAATGTAAATGAAACGAAGGGGCCTCAACGGCGCAGTGGGTCTGCCCGTCAGTTTGTAATCTCAAGAGGCGCGGGTTCGATTCCCGCCTTTGCCCTGGGTGCAACTTCCTTCTCTGTGCTGTAAATTCTTTCCTTCAATAAAATCTGTATTGTACTATCTGTGGAGGCAAGGCGCATAGTACGCAGTCCTCATGTGTGTCGAAGTTTATTGACTTCTAGAATAGAATAGAATAGAATAAATGAAACGAAATTCTTAAATAATAAAAAAATTAAATTTTAAGCATTAATTTAATGGAGCAGTCAATACCTTATTTATTTTTATCATTTAATATTTAATTTAGAATTTAATAAGGCTGAAAATAAAACCCGTTTAACTGTATGTCGGATTCGAGTAGAAGATGGCCGTTACTGGATCTGATGTTCCTTTAGAAGTGGAAGAATGGGAGGCAAAACACTAGATTGTAGTCCTCATCAAAAACCTGGGCACATAGTCCCAAACGAAACGAAACGAATTGGAAGAATGATCCTAATCTCAAGTAACTTTTTGAAGCTCAAGTAGTGTTCTTTTTAATAGTGATTTTCGAAAAATTTACGCGTCTGCCTGCTCAAAGCTTGGAATGTGTAAAATATGGATACTGTTTCACTGAATCAAAGCTGTCTGTTAAGGTAAGTTGAATTTCTGAATTTTTAAGACTTACATTTTAAACTGTTATACAATTTATTACATAACTTTCTCTGAATTTTGTATTAGTAGCGTAACTACCTTTGAGCCAAGGAAGTAAGTTAATATTTTTAAATTGCACAAACTTTATTTGAACAGCAATTGGAAGGTTACGCATTGCAAATTTAAATTTTGTTTTTAGGAGCTCCTCCTTTTTAATATGCCTGTGCTTACACTCTCAGCTAGGAAAGACAACGTTATTGAAATGTTTATTTGAAATAAGTGAAAATTTTAGGATATTTTTCAAAATTGAGTTACTGTTAAGAAATTTCGTATAGCAAATGTAAACAGATCATAGTTCGTATATTTAAGTTAAGTTAATCTTCTAAGTAAAAGATGATCTTATTGTAGAAGCAACTGAAATGCATAAATAATGAAATAAGCATTAGGTATGTGTCACTTCTTAATTATTTTGGTTTATGAACTCGACTATTCCACAAATCAATGAAGACTCTACATTATTATTCATTCATATGCGTAAACTTAAAAAAACATAATTTCACAATTGTTTACTTATTTATTTGCTTTTGCATTTCATTGGTAAAAATTATTCTAAGAAAAATTAAAGAATATTTTCTTTTTTTAGTATCTTTTGAATTTTTTTATGCTGATTTTTGATTTGTGATGAAGGACGTTTCTGTCAAGCAAGCTTTTGAATTTAGTTCTCAGACCAGAACGAAATTTCTATATGAATTTCGAACAGCTCATTCTTTCAAATGAGTTATTTTTGAGGTACAGAAGTAAAAACAAAAATGTTTAACTTATAATTTTTCACGCATTGGATTAAAATAGTTAAAGTATGTTGTGACGGAATAAAACTGTTCTAAGTCCATTTCTTACTGTTAAAGCGATATCATATTTCAAGTAAAATAAAAACAATATTGCACTATTTGGCTCATATAAAGATACAGATTTAGAGTCAACTTTAATAAATTTTAAAATGCATTATTGTATAGATTGA